>APFE030978584.1:0-28207 GCA_000404065.3 Pinus taeda
TCCCAATCCAAGTATGCCTGTGATCTTCTACACCATTTTCACATGGAATATTGTAAGCCAGCTCCTTCCCTCTTTCAGTTTGGAGTCAAACTTTCAGTCACTTGTACTTCCCCAGAAGTTGATGCTACCTTATACTGTCAACTTGGAGGAAAAATTTTGTATCTAACCCATACTTGTCCTGACCTTTCCTTTGTTGTTTGCCTTGTTGCTCGGTTTATGCAAAAGCCACGTGAAAGTCATTGGAAAGCAGCTAAAAGAATACTTCGTTATGTTCGAGGTACAATACAGTTTGGAATTCATTACAGTGCCAAAACAACTCCTCTATTAGTCGGTTTCACTGATTCCGATTGGGCTGGTGACCCTGATGATCAGAAGTCTACTGCCGGTTATGTTTCACTCTTCGTTCAGGACCTATTACATGGGCTTGTAAGAAACAGGCTGCCATTTCTCTTTCGTCAGCAGAAGCAGAGTATCGTACTGTCGTGGAAGCTAGTAAGGAAGCCTTGTGGCTTCGTCAGATCCTATCAAAATTTGGCTTTGAGCAGCAGCATCCGACTACACTTTGGTGTGATAATCAAAGTTCCATTCAGCTTTGCAAAGATGCAGTTCAGCATCAGCGCAGCAACACATTGAACTACACATGCACTTCATCAGAAAGCTCATTCATGACCATGTTCTTGAAGTGCAATATTGTTCAACAGATGATCAGGTTGCAGACATCTTCACAAAGGCTCTCACAGAGGCGAAGTTCACTAAACTTCGATATATGCTTGGAGTTCAGGAAGTTGTCACTAAGGGGGGATAGGCTCTAGTGCCTCCTTCCTTCTCCTATTGTGTCATATTTGTAAATCCTTCAATCCTATCCCAAGTTGTTCTTAAGGGGGGATGTTAGGATATTCCGACACATAGGAAATAGTTAAGTTCAACTTGGTCTAGTATAGAGTTAGGTATAGAGTTAGGTAAAGTGTGTTTCTTTACCGTTGTACATTTTGTAACTTACAATCCGACGGTCACGATATGTAGTGATCCGACGGTTCATTCTCTCCTCGGTATTACCGACACTTGATCCGTGGCTTGACACCCGATTGGTCCATGAATTCTATTTAAAGCGCATGGAGGGTCATTTGTAGGTTAACCGTGCATGAGAGAAGCTTATGTAAATTTTCATTCTTTTATTAATAAATTGCCTGTAGTAGCCACGTTGGCGCAGGCCGTGGACTGTTTCCCTCTCTGAGGGTTTTAACCACGTCAAAATACTGGTGTATTGATCTGTGATCTGTTTGTGAGCGGTGTCCTTTTGGTGTTCTGTCTGAGGAACTTACCCTGTAAATTCCTACACATACCTGATAGGTTTTAACTTTTTACCTTCACCTTGCATCCTGTCCTTGCTGATATACAGCTAGGCAAGGTTTCCAACTTGAAAACTATGCTCCATCTGATGCTTATCATGCCTGGCCTTGTACTTTACCTAACTCTTTTCTAGTTGTTCCTATACTGCCTGGTGGATCTCCTGGATCTGTTCAATAAGCCTAGTCGCCTTGTCCACATCACTGTGTCTATCAACCATGGTATCGTTACCAAAGACAAAATCCAAAGGAGACCTTGGTATGAAACCAAAACAGGTCTCAAAAGGAGATCTCTATGTAGAAGAGTGTTTGGCTCTATTGTAAGCATGCTGCACATAACACAAGTGTTCATCCCAAAGCTTAGGATGTTTGCTGCAATATCCTCTCAGTAACTAGATCACCGTCCTATTAACTACTTCTCTCCAACCATCTGTTTGTGGGTGAAAAGCTATTCTTTTCTTAAATTTGGTGTCCATTAGTTCCCATAGACTGGACCAAAACTTCCCCACAAATCAGGTGTCTCGATCAGATACAATAGAAGTGGGTAATCCAAAATGAACCCATACTTGTTCAAAGAATAATTTTGCATTTTGTTCAGCTGTAATATGTTTACTACAGGGTATCAAAATACACATTTTGCTGAACCTATCCACAAAAACATATAGATAATCATGACCTTTCCTAGATTTAGGTGGTCCTCCAACGAAATCCATGGAAATGCTTTCCCAAGGGTGAGAAGGAACTAGCAATGGAGTGTACAAGCCTAGTTTTCTATTGCTGGGCTTGCTTTTAACACTCATAGCACACCCCTTTCCATATCTAGAAACTCTCTCACTCATTTTCGGCAAATAGCAGAACCTTTGCAGTTCTGCAACTATTTTACTTACCCGAAAGTGACCTGATGTTAGCGAAGTGTGTGATTCCCTAATTATCTTTGCTCTCTTAGTTTGTGGAATGCAAATTTTCCCACAATGATATAAGAGTTGGTCCTTCACATGATAGTCCAATTCTTCTACTCTTTTGCCTTGACTCAAAGTTGCATATACATGTTTAAAATCCATATCCTGAGCATATTGTTCTATGTATCTTTCACGTAGCACAGAATTATGCTTAAGTATCGTAGATGCATTTATAATGGGTCTCGATAACATATCTGCAACCTTTTTATGTATGCCCTTTTTATATCTGATGACTAAATGAAATTGTTGTAGAAAACCCATCCATCTGTAACGTCTTGATTGCTGCAACTTAGTTTGGGAGTGTAGGTATTGAAGTGGCTCATGATGAGTATGTATTATTGTCTCTTTTCCCATTAAGTAATGTTTCCACTTTTTCACACTCTGAACTAATGCATACAATTCTTTATCATATGTAGGATAATTAACTACTGCAGGATTAAAAGTCTCAAAATAATAACATACGGGTTTACTGTGTTGTGTCAACACTGCTCCCATGGCATAGTCACTAGCATCAATTTGGATCTCAAATGGTCTTTGTAGATCTGGCAGTACTAGTACAGGTGTTGTACTAATTTTTTCTTTCAAGGTGTCGAAGGATTTTTGTTGTTTGCCTCCCCACTGAAACACCTTGTTCAATCCTATCAAAGCATGTAAGGGAGCTGCAATTGAGGAAAATTTTCAAATGAACTTCCTCCAATATTTTGTTGTTCCTAAGAAGCTTCTCACTTCTGTAGCAGACTTGGGTTTAGTCCAGTTTACAACGACTACCACTTTAGAGGGATCTATTTTCAATTCACCTTCCCCTACGATGTGACCCAAATAATTCAGAGAGGTTTTGCCAAATTCACATTTGGAGAGTTTAACGTAAAGTTCTTCTCTTTTTAAAACATCTAATATCTTCTTAACATGCTTTAAATTTTCTTCCGACGTTTTAATAAAATTAGAATGTCATATAGATACACAATAACAAAATCATCAAGAAAAGGTTTGAGTACATCATTCATTAATATCATGAAAGTATCAGGAGCATTAGTTAGGCCAAAAGGCATAACTAGCCATTCATACAATCCGTGCTTTGTTTTGAAAGCAGTCTTCCATGCATCTTGTTCTGCAACTCTGACCTGGTGGTATCCATTATGCAAATCTAGCTTGGTAAAATAAACAACTTCCTTCAATTGATCTAAAAGAACATCTATGCGAGGAAGGGGATAATGATTTTTGATTGTTATCTTATTCAGTGCTCGGTAATCAATGCACATTCTCCATGCGCCATCTTTATTTCTCACCAAAACGATTGGTGACCCACATGGTGATGTGCTAGGCATGATGAACCCTTTCTCGAGCAACTCCTACACCTGCTTCTTGATTTGAGAATTCTCTAAAGGAAACAACCTGTACATCCCAATGTTAGGCAAAGGAACATCTTGCTGCAAAATAATATCATGTACTATTCCCTTTTTGGGTGGCAGACATTTAGGTTCCTGAAATAAGACATCATACTCTGAAACAATTTTTCCTATATCAGCTTGCTCATCAGCATTACAACCCTCAAATACATTGGTTTTATCAGTTTTTTTTTCCTTTACAACCATCAATAAGAACTGTTTGCATGAATTTATCATTCTTTTCATATGTCCTGAGTTTATGAGAGTATAATTATTCTTGAGCTTATGAGCTCTTACAAATTATTCAATTCCATCTTTAACAAGTAGATACCTGTTCTCAGCTCTATAGAAAATAGCCTTTCTGTCATACAAGTAAGGACTTCCTAAAACAATTCCACATATATCCAAAGGAATTACATCTAACTCAACCTCATACAGATGCTAACCCAAAAGAAAACTTGAATTTGCACTATCTAGTCACTTGTAGTTTTGCTTTATCATTCAACCAACCTAATGGGTATGGCTTCTTATGAGGTGTAGTTTCTAACCCCAATTTCTTTACAATTTATTTAGAAATTATATTTACTTGTGAGCCACTATCAAACAAAGTATCAATCTTTTGATTTTTGGAAACAACTCAAATATGGAAAAGCTCATGTGTTTTTCTCTCATGTTCTTCATCAATAATAGATTGAGCAGAATTACTAGTAGATGCTTCATAATTATTACCTTTTATGCCTGTGGCTGCAATGATTATTTCATCTCCCGAGTCTAACCCGAAATCTTTCTGAATAACTGCAACAATCTTGTTCTTCTTGAGCTTGAACTTCTTAGGTCTTAGCTCTGGATGTAGAATCCAACAATGCTCATTATCATGCCCCTCCTTTTTACAGTGAATGCATGAAGCTTTTCCTTTCTGTGTAGTGTTAGCCTTCCTTGGTTTCGACTTCTGCTTTCTTTCCTCCTTTCTCTTGCTTACAGTGGGTTGGGATGGTCTCCCAACTTCTGGATTTCCATTCTTTCCTCTAGCTTCTAGATGAGTAGCTTGTAGAGATACCTCATCTATACTAGTGGGATTAAACATGAGGATGGTATGCCTCATGTAGCTGTGTAGACCACCAATGTACTTCAAAAGAGTTTCTAGTGAGTCTAATGAGATGCCCAACATCAATGCTCTCTTTCTAAACTCTTGAGTATACCCTTGCACACTTTGCCCCTTCAACTGCCAAAGAGTTTGCCAACTCATCATGGCTTGTTGCATGTAGGCCAATGGATAGAACTACTTTTTGATTGCAACAACAAATTCACTCCACACAGAGATGGTCTTACCATGATTCTTCATATCAGCTTGGGTTCTGCCTTCCCACCAAACCAAGGTAGTGCCTCCTAAGTGTAGGCTTTCCAGTTGTATCTTATTCTTGTCTGAGTCTATGTTCTGTACTCTCCAATACACATCAATTTGTCTAATCCAATTGTCCAATTTTTCAGCATTTAGCTCTCCATCATATATGGGGAAATCAAATTTAACATCCAATTTAATCAAAGATGCTTTCTTATTATGCATAGGGCTATTAGGAGGTGTAGGAAAGCTTTCTTATTTCCCCTTTTCTTTTGAGTGGTCATGAGAATGAGACTCATCTTCTTCGTTATCTTGTTTAGAGCCTCATGAATCTTCATCCTTATGCTTTCTAAAGTCCCTATACATTTCTTCTACCATAGACTTTATAGCTAGGAAACTTTGTATGAATTGACGGTCTGGCCCTATAGAACCTTCCTCTGACATTGGCTTCCGAGAATAGACTCTCCCAATTTCAGGATTAGTTTCCACTAACTCTCCTTCTACTAATTTGAGCTTTGATCTAGTGAGCATTCATAGTGAAACCAACACAAGCTTGTCTAACCTTACAGCCTAATGCTCTGATATCACTTGATATGATAATCACCCTATGAGTGACCTCAGGTGAAGATTTATTAAACTAAATGTATTACAGACTCATGTGTTGGTGTGTGTTTTGTGTTATTCAAGCAACAAATCGATCAAATTTCCAATAAACAGGCATTCAAAAGGAAAGACAACAGAGAAATATAGTAAGCAATGTAAAGACACAGATAGTTTTTAATAAGGAGTTCACCCTATTCTCCAGGGTTACGTCTCCGGTCCAGCTTCAGTGGTGGACATGTTTTATTGTGTCTTTCAGTAGAGAAATTACAACACATGGACTCAATATGAGTTCTTGTGAAGCAGATTTTTCTTGGTAGGGCGGTTCTTGGATTCCCCAAGCCAATCAGAGTTCACAAACTCTTTTTCTTCCTACGAGCTCTGTGACCCTGAGTCTACAATGGAAAGAGTCAAAAGTGATGCTTAGTCTAGATAGATTCCTCTATGGTAAGGCTTGAATCTTCAAGCTCTCTCGTGCTTGACGCCATGTGTCGTTAGCTCAGCCCTCTATCTCCTCTTCTTGGCTTTACTATTCTCTGTGTTTAGTCCTCCTCTCCGGGTTCACTGATCACTTTCTCTCTTGGTCAATTGGACTCCTCTCAATTTGGGTTCCCAATAAACTCCTCTCCTACTCGACTGTCTATGTTCATGGCTTTAGCCATTCGATCCCTATGCCTATTCAGTTCCTCTCCTGCCTGCGTCAATTCTCCTTCTACAGTTGTGCCTGGAGTTCCCTATTTGGCGTCAGCATGAACGCCCAGGGAGTGGCCACGTGTCCCCATATAACTGGTGCTAGAATTCTTCGTTGGTTCTTTTCATGAGTGATGTCGTGGATGCATTCTTCCTCCACTGTGGCAGTTAAACAGACTCCAAATCCCTTTAGAACAGGGCTTGATTCCCTGTTGATTATGCTTCTTTGCATCAGGCGCAATCTCAACCGTCCGATCTAGGCTCCTCAAGATCTGACGTCATACGCACGTTGAGCGCGGTTGGCTTGCTCGACCGATAGCATGCGATCAACAGTGGTTTTCTCTCACCTTCGCCGCCACGTCTCGATCGGTGTATGGAATCGCTCTGCTCCTATCCAAAACCTCTTACTATTCATGGGCGCCCCCATAAAAACCACCAATTTCTAGAGCGTGGGTCCATGCCTTCATACTTTAGTGCTTTTACCTTTTTCTGCCCGCAGTCCTCCGGTTCCCCCATGCGACCGAGTGCTCGGGCTTTCCCATTTTGGCAGTGTTCACCCGACGATGTGCTAATCGCACATCGAAAATCACCTCATTTTCCCGATTTGGGGCTCCCAAGGGCTACTTTGACCTCCACGCAATCTCCATGGGCCTCGGTCAGTGCACTTTGAGCAAGGTCCTCGTCATTTCATGTTGGCCGCCATTGCCACTGGTTCAGGGTGTTCTTGATGTTGTTTTGGACTCTTTAAAGATTTGTTTCGTCCCGATACAGTCAAGGTCCTTTGACAGTCATTTATGGATCTAATTCAGATCATGGAGAAAGATGCTAAGTTAAGAAAAAACATAAAAGCATTGTAGGATATAAAGGCAAGATTTTATCAGGAAAAGCCTCGTAGGAGATAAAGGTGCGATTTTTGGGAAAATCCTACGTAAATGTATAAAAAATATCAATAAAAGAGGGACGCCTATAATGGAAAACTTATCATAAAAGAGGGTATTAAATACCCATTGCAGAGATCAACATGAGGCAGTTGATCCATGGCAAGAATTCTTGACTAAAGGGTGTGTTATCACTCAGAATTTTCTCTTGAAGTTATAAGAAGATAGAAAATTACCTAGGTAACCACAAACCATCTTTTAGGCTTAGGCTCTAGCCAAGCTAAGTCCAGAGAGGGCACTCACTTTATGATTTAGCTTTGTTTTTGCTAGGATATTAGGCTAGTTCTGAAAGGCTTAGGGGGTTTTTTATTTGTATTGAGATTGCGTGGTGGGGATCTTTAAATAGATGGATAGAATGATGTCTCTAGACCATTGGGCATATGGAGTCGAAATAAAGGTAGCAAAACTAGATCAACTCACTAAAGGGAATGTTAAAAGGGCAAGATAACAGAGTAGAGTGCAGGTTGTTAGGCTAGATTGATGGAAAATGTTTTAGCTAGGGTGAGAGAGAAATCAAGAACTCTAAAACCAGGATTGAAACGAAGGACAAGGGGCTAATTGGGAACAAATGGAAATTAAGAATCATTTGCTATAGATTAAAAGAAATAACCTAAACTAAGGAGCAACTAAGAATTCCTTAACTTAGATTATTTGTAGAAAACATAGATTTGCCTAACTGTTATAGTAGAGTGTAATTAAACAAATTCTAATATAATACCTCCATTTATGGTAACCATATTTATATCAACAATATGAGAACTTCAAAAAACAACATCAATGATAGAAAATACTTGTCTACACTTCGCTCTGCACATGAACCATTGAAATATCTTGTCTTTATTCAGCAAACCAGCTTGATGGCTAAGTTAATGCTCCAATAGCTTTTACAATCTTTCAATCAAGTAGTCTGAAGAAATGTCTATGGATTCACACTAAACACTTCAATTTGTGAAGTATTTATACTAAGGTGTGGTTACAAATATCTCAAACTGATTTGAGATTTAATATAGGAAAAAATAAAATATCTTCTCGCACGAAGATAGAGGCAACTAATGAACTGTTTCATTTTGTCCCTTTTATTGTGGTGTTGCTGGCTATTATGGTTTATTTATGGCTCTTTATGCTCTCGTTGTTTGAATCATCTCGCTCAAGGCTTTAGTTACTTGTGTCTTTCATTTGATACTCTCTTTCACTGATACTTTTTCAGTCCTCATGACATGTCTTTATCCTTCATTGTTTCTTCCTTTTACTGCTACACTTTATCTTTTACTATGTTTTTCAATAGTAAAGTTTTATATTTTATATGTGTATTTAGCAATTGGAAGTGGATATTGATCAAGTTTCAGTGCATTTTGTTTGTTTGTGTTCTATTTGCATCTCTAGTCTGTTTTCTCTGTTCTGAACTATTACTGCTCTATATTTTTCTTCTTCTCGGCTCTGAGTGTAAGGGTCTTCACCTTCATTCCTTTTCTAACTTGTCTTCTTGATTGGAAATTGTCTTTTTAATAGGTTTCTGGTTGAGTCTTGTAGTAAACAAGTTCCTTTGACCAGTATCAGGACTGTTTATCCAAGCTCCGACCTCTCTAATAACCTGAAAAATACAACAATTTAAGAAAACTCTTGTATTTTATGTAAGGGTGCTTGATGGTTCTCTAGCACAAGAATGTTTGGAAAAGGCCTCAGGGTAGTCCTTTCGATGTAATTGGAGGGGAAAATTGCATCGGAGAAGAGCAAGGTGGAGTAGGAGGGTTTCAAGGGTTTACACTATAATACTAGAGAAAAGAAAGAAAACACACGCTTTCAGAGTTTAAATCCTTAATGGGCAGATTTTTGAAATAGGTGTGAAATTCATATTTTAATAGAGGATGGGCAATTTATTGGGACAAAGGGGAGGCATTTTTGAAGGGATGTCGCAACGCTTTTAGTTGTGGGCGGTTTTGAGGAGGGGTCACCCGATCACTATTAGAGTCACCCGATCACTATTAGAGCGCGACACGTAGGAGTGAGGGGTTGGTGGAATACCGCCTTATTGGGCAGGTAAAGACAGGTGATCAGGTTTGGCCAATATGAATGTAGGCCATTAGATATGTAGGACTGTGTTCTAACAATGGTCGAGTAGGAGAGTTATGTGGTGAAAATAAACGGAGGTTGCGGGGAGTGGGGGGGGGGAAGGGGTTTAAACCTTGGCGGTTCATGATTAGTTTAAGCTTAAGTCCTTGATAAGTCATGAGGTCAGGCTTTAAGAGGAATTAGGGATCGTAGGGAGTCAAGTGAAGCCTGATGTGGGATTAACTCAGGCTTTACTAGGGTTAGATAAACTTAAGTGTGGTTGTAGCGGGATATGGGTTAATTTCTATAGTTTTTATTAAAAATAAGGGTCGAGGTATTTAGATAGGGAGTTAATCATATTTATGGGAAAAGGGGTTGTATGGGTTTTATATAGTAAAGTTATTTTATTAATATGAAATGTGATGGATGGGTTTTTTCCTAAGTAAATGGGAAAAAAACATGAGATTGCACATTTAGGCTTGAACTTAGGAAAAATGTATTTTTAGTGGGTTTTTTGTGTGAAAGGGTTTTACATGTGGGGGGTGTTGTTGCTTTTCCTAGGTAAATGGAGTTTAACCTTAGAAAAATGGGTTTTCTTAGGCAAAAACAAATTAACTTCTTGTACTTAACATGTTGATATAACAATAGATAAGTTTGATATATACCAACCCATCCCTAAATTTTGATATGTTTTATGTGATGGATCTCGAAGACATATCTCTAACTAAAATTTGGTCTTTCCATAAAAGTACCTCTACAATGATGCATATGAAACATACATATGTTAAAGATGTAGATTACTTACAAAGAGAAGGTTTGGTTGTAGGAACAATTCTTCTTGTATGGAGGTACAAGGTTGTTTGGTTCTACAATTTGTGTATCTATAAGAAATTGTACAAGTTACATGATCAAGTTATGTTGTAAACCCTATACTCTATATGGTAGAGCAATTATGCCTAAATATCTATAAGAAATTGTACAAGTTACATGATCAAGTTATGTTGCAAACCCTATACTTTATATTGTAGGGAAACTATGCCAAAAATTTAGTAAAGGGATACCATATATATTGGCTTATGTCAATTAAACATGTATGCAGCTATGTTATTAGATTTATATATTTCATATGCTTTATAGTGAGAGAAGGCTAGCTTATAATTTACATACTTAGATAGTTATGAAAGATATGCATTTCCAATTTTATTAAAATAAATATCTAAACAAGAAAGACATTTAGACCATACTAGAATCAAGTTTATGGTAGTTATATTTGCAATTTTTTTTTAAAGGAGGAGTTATATTTCTAAAGCATTATAGATAGAAATTGATTATGTGTGATGGTTGAGGAATTTGCTCTATAACCTTGTCATCTTTGAAAACATCATTAAGCGCTTCAAGCAATGCCTATTGTGTATGAACAAAATTAATCATCCCACTCTCTTATATATTTCCAATACTTGCTGTTTTCCTCAAGAGGAGTTTGTAGTATATGAAGGTTATGCCCCTACAAGGTAACAATTAATTATATCTTGCATGTTCAATTGTAAACCACATCAGCTCACCACCATCATCCTCCATAGAATTAGTAGTATATGAGAACACACTATATTGTTACATAAAAAATATAAAAGTAAAAAAAATATAAACCTAATAGGAAAAACTATTAATAGTTTTTCCCAAAGAAGTAAAATGGATCATCTCCTATTATAACAACTGAATGTTTGGTAGAAAGAAATCACTAAGAAGAGTAGAGAGACAACAAAGCAAAGGAGAAAAACATTTTGTGGGAAATTACTGAAAACTAGAGTGTCTCATACTCCACAATACTTAATAACCTACTTATTTTTCCTTCTACTCTCATTTGTTTAAGAAAAATCTTATACACCTTCATATTCTTGTGAGGTTTTCACATAATTGGTTTCATAAGATAATTATCACTTTTATGGTGTTTCTTTTCCATACAAATTTCACTTAAATTTTTCAATAGTTATTGAGTTAGTATAGTGTGCTTCTTTTTCATTAAATTACTATAAATACAAAATTAATAGATGCACAATAAATAACAAGTTCAATTATAAGTTCACTAAATAATAGATTCACAATAGATAATACGTTAGAAGAGCGGAAATTTACAGATTCAGAGAAAGTATACTGCCCTATCCTGACTGCTCGCTTCTAATGGCTTTCCTTCCTCCCCCAGATGTCAGAAATGCCGGCGCCCGTTTTGTATTGAGTGTAGCGCTCCCACGCAGACACTGCTTCGAAGTTGAGCGGTGTAGATGCAGAGTTGATTTTGCTTGCAGAAAACAACAAGTAGTGCAACTCATTGAAGGTTGCGTGAAAACAACAAGTACTGCAACAAGTACTGCAACTCATTGAAGTTTGCTTGCAGAAAACAACAAGTACTGCAACTCATAGAAGGTTGTATAATTTACAGGTACAAGTACTGCAACTCATTGAAGGTTGCGTGAAAACAACAAGTAGTGCAACTCATTGAACTACAGGTGCAAGATTTTCGAGCCCAGAATTTATTTATTTTTAAATAAATTTTGAACTGTATTTTCTGTTTTTATTTCAGAAGCATCGTTAAAAAAAATCAAACCCATTTTCGGTAACTTCATTTCCACTATGCTATCATCTTCAAAATTTGGTTATAGTCTTTGAACTGTCGTTCTTTGATACACCATCTTATTTACTGAAACTATATATATATAGATAGATATATATGATAAATTATGTATGATTATATGGAGATCATAAATTTATTTTTTACAGAAGTGTTTGTGTATGGTATATATATATATTTTTATATTGTAACAGTAAACAAAACTTTGTGTATTTTCAGGTGTGGTTATAAATTTCGTTATAAATGTGCCAAGGAAAGAATGTAGAGGACTTAAAAAATGTGCCAAGGAAAGAATGTAGAGGACTTAAAAAATGGTTAGGGAAACATGAAAAAAAATGATAGGAGAAACATTGTGGTGAGTGGAAAGGAAGATAGAATGACCACACAAGGGTGAGCTCAGTAAGAAAATAAAAATATCAAGTAAAGAGAATCATTGGTCAGCACTTAAATTTTTTAGAAGACTTGGAAGCTAAAACAAGAGAATTTCCCATGCACAACTAATATGTTAGGAGACCACATACTTCTTTAGATTTCTTGCCTTCCTTAGCATGAGTGTAATATATCAAATGAAAAACCATCCTTCAACATGCCAAACACTTGGGGTTTCCTAGACAATTTTCACAACAATAAAGGGGATACTCAAATTAAACCTTAATAAAAGAACAAGACAAACAACAAAAGGAAGATGAAAGTGAGTATAAAAGAATAGGGAATGCCCAAACAAGGGAGAGATTACTAAAATCACAAAAATATTTTCAAATAAAGAGAAGAATTGTTCATGACTTCAATTTTTTGAGAACTAGGAGCCACAATTGGAAAGCCCACCTATGTATAAGAAATATATGATGAGACCAAAATAAATTTAGGTTTCGCATCTTACTTCAGACAAGTGACAAGTAAATGAAACACCATCCTTGGAAAACATAGGGTTACAAAAGTAGTGGCAAGAAAAGAAGGAAAATAATTTGGATAAAATGTGGAGTAGGGTCACATCTAATATTCTATTGTCAATGTATTGGTTAGTGTGTCTTGGTTAATGTATTGATGCTTCTAGTTACAATTACTACAATATACTATAGTTATAATTTATTTTCGTAAGACAGTATCATTTTATGTGAATATTGGTGATAAACAAATTGATTGTTGGTTTTCTTCACTTTATTCTATGGTCATTGTTGGGGATATTTGTTTTCAACTTTTCATTTTTCTTTCACTCAATAACATGTGCATTTTAGTGCTTTAGAAGGGCCAATTTTCAATGATTTATAGGGGTTAAAAATTTTCAATCCTCTAGTGTTTTCCGAGGATTGGAAAATTTTTTGACAACATTTCTTCTTAACACTGCATGTTTCTAAAAATAATTGCTAGTTATTTATTTGAAATTAAATAAATTAAATAAAAAAATTACATTCTTTACATTATGTGATTTGTAAATTGACATGTATATTCGAGTAGACAATTCTTCACAAAAGATCTAATAATATTATGCTTAAAATAAAAAATCTATAATATGAGGGTATATTTTTCCTTAGATTTATGTAATTATTAAGTTATTGTTTATAGTGTATTCATGCAAGATATAGAAATGTAAGAAAGGGATAAAAAGATACAACAATCACTCACAAACCACAATAAAAAAAAGATATGACCTAGGAAAACCTTATGAAGAAAATTGAGCTAGAAGGTAATACTACACTTCTCTATCTCTTTGATGAGAAATGGTTGGAAGCACAAAAAAGTGATACCTATGGCCAGTGGGATGCTACAGTGAACAAAATCTCTCTATTTTTTTCTCTCTTTATCCACTCAGAGCTACTCTACTCATATATGGAAAAAATACACATGAATAGAGTGGAACCCCTTTTGCTTGTAGTGGATTAGTTATAACAAAACGAAATAGCCTACTAGTGGTTAAGTTTGACTCCATCAACTCTTAAATAGAGTTATAATATTTACTCTTCTAGAATTTCCTTCATCATGGTCACATCAATAACCCCTATTCTATCAATAGTGGTGGTTGACATGGAATGTTCTTAAGTCATGGTGGTCAAACCATGAATGTTAACTTCTAGGTTCGAAAACTTTGGCATGTGGAATATGATTGAAGTGATTCTTAGGAAGCTGGAAAGGTACCAATGTGTAGAATAGTTTTAGTAGGTAAAACACTTAAGTTCAAAATTTTCAACCCCCCAAAATTACATTTAATACCTCAAGCTATTTCTAGAAGGTTTTAGACCATAATTCACCAAATTGGTACCCTCGAGTAAAATTGGTTTTATGAGCTAATTCCTCCACATTTTCCTCTTTGAAAGCATCCATGTAGATAAAAAATAATATAATCATTGAATTTGTATCAACATTGAATCTATTTTCAACCATGTATAAATGGATTGTTTTCAATAATCCACTCATCACCTAAGGATTAAAAAAAATGTCAATATTTTTGACTTGACACTACATAATTTGAAATAAAACTAATAACATAGACATTGTTAGTTGTGAGAGAATAAACAAAAATTTAAAAATCTAGAAACACATTATACTATATTGGTCAAATTCCATTAAAAATCTTAGGTCAAATTCCATTCTATATGTTTGGGAGGAAGGTGGTTAAATGCTAGATTAAGCTATGTGAACTATTGTGATCCATGAAATGTTGAAAAAGGTCCATGTGTGTACCCCCCACCCTCCTCTCTCTCTATCTACGCAATAAAATTTGTGCCTTCAATTGAGTTAATAGCTTGATCAAGCATGGAACCCTTGATCAAGTTTATATATTAATTAAGGGTTTGTTTAACTTGACCAATACCTTAATCGAGGTTTTAAAAATGTGTGAAGGACATTGATAGATCGATTTGTTATATTATCTATCAATTTTTTATACCTCATCAACTTAAAAATTACCCATATTATGGTCATAATTTTACTATTTTTAGATATCCCATTGCCAAAAGACAAGGCTAATTTTCGTGGATTCACTTGTATGGATATTTTCGGTAATATTATTAATCTTGTTGTCAATTTTGATGACATGCTTGGTTACAAATAGGTTTACAAGATATTTGGAGAACTATTTAGGATCCTTATAACAATATTGTTTAGGAATCAATCTATATAGGTATGGCCTTGAGAAAATGTTCACTTCACATAGAAATGGCAATGATTAGGTTACATTATCTGTTATAAAAGCGTATTTTATTTCCCTATATTTGAGAGGTCCATTAGGAGATTTTCCTTGGATATATGGAAAATAATTACTAGGGCATAGGTTCCCTTTAAATCCTCTTGTGGGATCCACCCTTCCTCTAAAATCTAAAAGGAGGTTAGTTCCAACCACGAGTTAAAAGAGTGGTTAGTAGTCCCAAGGGACTCCAATAATTTAGAACCCATAAACTTTACATCAACAAAATACTTTCAATATACTATGCAACTTATTGACCTAACCCTTTTATATCTCTATCTATCTAGAAAAAATGGAAATAATTTATCCCATCCTCCTATATCTTTCACATAGAGTTTCTTTTCATCAAAAGGAATTTGTAGTGTGAAAAGGTTGTGCCCCTAAAAAGTAACATTTAATTATATATTGCATGTTCAAGTAGAGATTCAATATACTCACCATCACTATGCTATGTGGAGTTAGTAGCACATGAGAACACACTAGTGTTATATAAGCATTAGAGAATATAAAAGATATATAAACCTAATGATGAAGGAGGGGTGTTAATACTTTAGTTAAAAGAGGGAACAATATTTCATCCCCTATTATAGAAATTTGATCACTAACAAGAGTAGATAGAAAACAAATCAAAGGAGAAAAATGTTTCATTGGAGATTATAGGAGAGTAGAGTGTCTCATATCTCTACAATACTTGATGATTTTTATATTTTTCCTTCTACTCTCATTTGTTTAAGAAGAAACATATAGTGGTTCATATTATTGTTTGGTTTCACATATTTGGTTTCTTAATGTAATCATTATCTTTATGGCGTTTCATTTCTACTATAGTTCCACTCATAGTTTTCACTAGTTAAATAATTTGTATATTGTGTTTATTTTCCTATTAAATCACTTTAAATACAAAAATAATAAATTCACAATAAAGCATAAATTCATCACAATATATCTAAATTTATGATTTATATTGGCAAGATGAACCATAAAATATAAGAGGTTGTTTATAGAGAATATTGATATCATAAATATTTTCAATAAGTGCTAGCGTGACTTGAGTGATCCATATGTTTATTTCGCTAAAAAAATTCTAAATTTAGGGGAAAATTGATTATTTCCTCCAATAGATGGAATTCATAATCATAAATAACCAAATAATATTATTCAACATTAAAGGTATTAATTTTTCGCTCGCCCCTAAAAATATTCCCATAGATGACATTATTTGTAACATTGAATATGGTATTAGGGACCTTCCTCATAATTTTGAGGTTAATAGGAAAGATTGTGCTATCATTCTTATGAATTCTAAGCCTCCCAAAAGAAACATTAGAAAAGTAGAATTTATTTCCCTTCAAGTCCAAAGGAATAACCCCTACATTGTCATCATTAAAGCTGACAAAGGTGGGGCCATCGTCATTTTAGATAAATCTAATTATGTTAACAAAATGATTGACCATGTTTCTAATAATGGTAGTTACATAAAGCTTAATAAGAATCCCATTAATCCAGTCACTAAAGAAGTAACGACCACCATTAAATTGAATAATTCCCTTATTCCTCTCTTTAAAAAACTTATTTAAAGCATTCCCCTCAACCCTAGAATTTATGGGCTTCGAAAACTTCATCAATTTGGGGTTCGCTTGAGACCTATTGTTAGCACAATATATAGGCCTACTCATCTTCTTGCTAAATTCTTGGCTCAAAATCTTAAACCTCCTATTTCTCGCATTGATTCCTTTGTTAACGACTCTGATTCCTTTGCTAAAGAATTCTAAGATATGACGGTGGACCCTTGGGATTTGTTAGTAAGTTTTGACGTTGTTTCCCTTTATACCAAAATCCATATTCAAGAGGCCATTGGTGTCATAACTAGAATCACTCACATTCATAGTGCCAAATTAGTTTGCCTATGCCTCACCTCAACTTTCTTCAGTTTTCAAGGTGATTTCTATGAAGAATATTGTGCAGTTGCAATGCGTTCCCCTATAGTTGTGAACTTATTCATGAAGGATTTTGTGACCAAGGATTGAGCCTCAACTCAATTTATCCCTAAGAAGTGGAAGAGGTTTGTTGATGATACTTGTGTTATTTGCCCCGATGGACACTCGAAATTAGACTTGTTTCTTAGCAATCTTAATTCTCTATCCAACTCCATCAAATTCATGATGGAGGTTGAGGTGAATGGGTGTCTTCCCTTCCTTCATATCCTCTTCTCTATAATGAATGATGGTGATGTTTCTCACCAAGTTTTTTGTAAAAAAACTCACACGGAAAAATATATTTATGCTACTTCTCATCACTTTTGAGGGTAAAAATTTGGATACCTTATCACTCTTACAACAAGCGCTCTCAAAATTTTATGATGAGAACCACCTCAAGCAATAGAAATCTCATCTTCTTAAATTATTTCAAAATAATGGATATAGCATAACTCAAACACTCAAGGTCTTTAACATCGGGTTTAAATAATCAAGGGTTAAGAATAGTCGTGTTGATCCGATGTATAAGGTTCAACCTCCATTTATCCATGGGACCACGAACATGATTTCCCATATCCTTAAAAAGAAGATAGTTTATGGTTCGTTCAAACCTCTTAATACAATGAAAAATTCTCTTAGATCTGTTAAGTACCTTGTAGACCCTAAACACATGAAAGGGGTCTACTAAATCCCTTGTTACTATGGGGTTCCCTACATTGGAGAAACTGGTTGCTCCATTAACCAGAGAATCCAAGAGCATGCACCATACATTAGGCACAATCGTTCTATCTCATCACCTCTAGTTGAACATGTGGACAAATCCAAGCACCATGTATGCATTGAAGATTATAGAGTCATTGCTAGGGTTGATCACTTACATCATAGGAAGCTTAGAGAAGCTATCCATATTGAGAAACATGCAATCAATCTCAACATATATGATGGTTGGAAATAAGTAAGAGATGGATTCCCACCCTCTGTTCTTGATTTTAGTGAGAGATGATGATTGGAAATTAAGAGAGAGCTCAATTCCGACCCTCTCTTCTTCTTTTAATTTTTATTTTTATTTTTCACTTTCAATTTCAATAAGAATAACGGATTATTTTAATATTTTTTCTTTTATTTGAACTCTCATTATAATTTTTTGACATCATAGATATTGTTTTCGATGTTTTTGACGTCAAGGCCATGATCGCTCATTATAGTAATGCGCCTATGTTTTCGATGTTTGACTCTATACGTCAAGGCCATGATCGCTCATTATAGTAATGCGCCTATATGCCCACATCGCATGCGTATTTTCAAACTCACAATAGATGATTGTGAGAAATTCCTGCCATCTAAATGCCTTGAGATTTTAATAAAAAGGTCTGAAGAGGAAAAAATTGCAGATTCAGAGAAAGTATATTGCCCATATCCTGATTGCTCCCTTTTCTTCCTCATCACATTCTTCTCTAACAATAAAGGCAACAAAATGCGAGAAATGCTACCGCTTGTTTTGTATTGAGTGTAAGGTTCCTTGGCACACAAACATGTCTTCTAAAGAATATGCCCCTCAGTTGGGCGCGCTGTAAGTGCTGAGTTGAATTTGCTTGCAAGAGAACAACAAGTGGAAGCAGTGTCCGAACTGCAAACATATGATTGAACGCACCCATGGTTGTACGCACATAGTTTGCAGGTACACGATTCCATGGAGTTTTTGTTTATGTTTTTTTATTTTTAAAATAGATTTTTATGTTCTAATATTAAATTGGTTTATTTTCAGGTGTAGTCATGAATTTTCATAAAAAACCCGAACTCCATCAAATCATAACTGAGATTGTCATGAGGAAGTAGAAATCACATGGAGAACGACGTCATGATGAAGAACATAAGTATGAAGATATAAAGATGAACATTTAAATTATAATTATGTAGATTGATGTTCAACATGATAGTAAATTCAATTTTCTTGAACATCGTACTCGAATTGAATATATAACATTCAAATAATAGGTAGTGAAGCAGAAACCATTGGTTTTTTTACTCAGAAAATTATATGCGCTAAAAATAGTAATTATATAACAAAGTTGAATATACATAATGATAAATATAAGAATCCTTCAAAGATTTGGATATTGCTAGGTTCACTTCAATTCTTTCTAAATACAATTTCATCCAAATATTAAAGTGAATTAGTAAAGTTAAATGATATCATTAAAAGTTAATGACCTTTATGTGTTTTAAGCACCATTTTGGTATTATGATTTTATTATATCATAAATGAAGATCCAACTTGGTAAAGAAAATCACCATTTGTAATTTAGCCAATAATTCATTAATTATAGAGAAATCACTTTGATTAGGACTATTATAGAGCAATCACTTTGATTAGGCCAATTATGGAGAAATGATTGTGATTAGATTGAATAAAGTTAACTTCTAACATTTCTTAAACCATACACTCATTCATCTTTCCAAATATCTTTTAGGTAATATTTTTGAGATCCATGAGAATAGAATGTCTAGATATTTCAACATATAATCCATATAATTGTGAAATTAAAAAGGAGTAATGGTTTACTAGTGAACTATGGATGTAATGATTTAATAGTGATTTGTGAAAAACAAAAATAAAGGACCTTTTTTTGTGGTAATAATTTACTTATGTTAGTGGTCACTCTCATTTCTTTTTTTTGGTTGGGATTCTTGTAATATTTCTATTCAAAATTTCTAGAGTATTAATTCTAGCATAGGTCTAGAGTTTTTATCTTGAGATATGTGGGAGACCCTTATTTGTAGCTAGTGTGGAATTGTGGAATCCTTTTGTTGAGTCCGCGGCCAACAGCTTGAGTGGACAATCTCTTTGATTACTTGGCCATAAAAATTATAGGTAAAGATTTCATGGATGTTGGACCAATGAAGCTTAAAACATTTTGGAGAAATCACCATGTTGGTGAAGATAAAATTGTTAAAAGGATTGATATTTTGTTAGTGGTAGAAGCCTTCGTGGCGAAATTTAATAATATTTGTGAGTGGATTAGGTTAGAGGGTGAGTTTAAAAACTTACTCATTTTGCTGGAGATAAAAAATCCGTCCTATATTATAGATGGATATTTTGTAAGATTTTTCAAGGAGGGTAATTCCTCTATAACACCCATCCCTTGTAACAAGAAAAGCTAGGTTTGATGTGTAACAAGAAAAGTAAATGCTTTATTATGAAATAAATAAAATAATTAATCGCTTGGGAATGGATAATCATTTCATGATAAGGATTATAGATCCAAATGTAGGTGAGACTAATGGATTTGGAGATAAATATCCATTAAGCCACTTAGCTCGAGAAATATGCTAAATCAAGATGAGGAAAATCCTTGGGAGAGGTAAAGGCTAGCGTTTCTCGGAAAATCCTCGGCAAATGGATAAAAAAGATGCATTAAAGTGGGACTCCTCTAATGGAAACCATATCATGAAAGAATGTATTAAATACCGATTGTAGAGATCAACAAGAGGGAGAATTGATCCATGGCAACAATTCTCAACTCAAGGGTGAACTCGTGGAAGACTATTTTAAATTTGGTGGCATGCTCGGTCTTTCCCATGTGACATCATTTCAAATAATCTAGTTGCATGGGATGTTTAAATGTTGACACTTACTCTCTATATTGTGACATATTGTTGCCTAAGGGTCACCACAATTCTACAAGATACGAAGGAGTTATAGGTACTAATGAAGGGTTTAGTTATAAATTTCTAGAACAAAAATATTCTAGAATCCATCGACATTGAAATCAATCCTTGAAATAATAATGCATGCACTCGTTTCATATTGATTGTGCATAGAGTGACACCTTTGATCAATTTTGACAGTCATTCGAACTCTACCGACAAGCTCAACCTACAAAATTTTACATACAGATAAGTACTACTCATAATAACCTAGATGCTACTTCTTAAATGTTTTAAGGCACATCATTTCCATGTCACTTGGTTATTTATTTCCAAATTCGGAAGGTTATAATAGATAAAAAATTCTTTATAAATAAGATTAGATTCCATTTTAAAAAATTATATGTTGCTTGAAGAATCACAATAAAAAATGGACGTTGTGGAAAATACACTTGACATTACAGTGTTGAACAATAATCAACCACCAACAAAATCGATTGTGAATATTAAGGTAATCATAATCGTCTCCCATGACCGGGTTACGTGTAAACATCAATTTAATAACTTTCCCATGACCGAGTTACTATAAATATGATGTTTACAATATTTAATAACTTATCGAATGTTGTGGATTGTAGATACTCAAAATTATCACATTCTACAGTTAACCCGTGGTGAACTAATTTCCATCGATCATTGATGGAAAATTCTCATTCCTACCTAACTGAGTGGATGAAAAATGGAAAAAAAGGATTTTCTTGTCGATTGTTGATGCCACTTTTCTATTTCTTGTATCTATTGACCTAGAAACGTTAGATTAATGAGTGAGTTTCCACAAACTTATTCATTCATTTGGGATAATGGTTATCTTATTGGTTGCCTCCATAAATATTTCAATTGTATAATGCTTATCAATGAAATTACCAACCTCAGTTGTATTCTGTGAAGAGATTCTAATTTAGAAAAAGAATTTAATTAAACACTGACAACGTATTACGATATGGGTAATTTTGGAAATAGGGGCAGTGCATATTTGTTTGCCAAGAGACATTGTAGTCAATGGATAAAGCTTGATGGTTATCCTTATCGAAGTGATTTTTCACATCTTACATGCCTCGACCTTCATATAAAGTTAGCTCTCAAAGCCTAGTGAAGTATCGATGGGACCATTGTTTGTTTTATGGAATTATTGCAAGTTTGGAGTTGAAGACCTGCAAAGAACTAGCTGATCCCTTCACCCTTCATATCGATATTATCTCCTCTTCAACGTAAAGTGAAGTTAACTAGGGGAATAGTGCAGAGATCGATATGTTTGTGTAGAGTAAGTTTGTGATGTAGTAAGGGGCTATCATATGTGGTGTGAGTGGATAGGTTGAATATAAGTGTTTTGAGGAGTTAACAGAGTGGTGCGGTGTTGTTTGGGATCCCTATTATACGTTGATTTACTTTACTCTTTTGGCGAGGATGAAAATAGTGTATGGTTGTTGTAAGAAGAGTCGAGGGCTAAGTCGTTGTGTTTAATTGTTGACAAAATCTCTTGGTAGAATGGGCTGCATTGGATCCACTCACACTGATGCTCGAACTCTGCTCTCCTTGTCAATGTGGGAGACCAAAGACAAGAAAGCATGGAATTTATGAGATTAAAAGACTACCAGGCTCCTCGAATCAAATCATACAATAGAAATGTTGGGGTTGTCCATGGAGGCTTCCTTTGCTGTCCTTGGAAATTTTCCTGAGAAAAGAGGCTGGAGTTGCTTATTAAAGGAGTAAAGCATGTCGTAGGGTGACTATTGTAATCTTCGGCACCGAAAAGGAGAATCAATTACATTCTGTGAAGGTTTTGACTTAGCTCATGTGAATTTGGAATGCTTAGAGCCATATTCGAAAAAACTTTTTGCGTACACTATCCTTCAAAGCTGATGACCAGAGAAGGAGGGTATTATCGGGTTTGAACCCTAGATGGTTGCTACCCCTGAGAATTAATACACCATGATCCATTATCGTATGGTCTTTCAACACTAGTGCATGACAATCTTCTACCCCAAAACAATGTCCAAGCTAAGTCATTGAACAACATTTTTAACTTTAGCTCTCTTGTTCTCTCATCGCAAGTGAGGGTGTGACTTGTTTTTGAACGATTATTCACTTAAGAAATCAAGATATTTAGTGTAAGTCATCAACCTAGAAGGTAAAAAATGAATTCTTATGCATTATGATCATGGTTTGCACTAGGTACAGATAATAGGGATTTGAATCTTAGTTCATTGCTCACGTGAAAATTTTTAGCTGAAATAATTCTAAGTTACTTATGATACACATGTTGAATTGACAAATTCCACTATGGATTTCAACATTTTCTCCTTGTTTTGATGTTAGAATATTTTGGTACCATGCAACTCATGGCACTGTCACAATGTTTAGAAATTGGAATCTAGGAGCGAGAATTAGAAATGTTTGGGGAGAAACCTCGAAAGGCTACAATGAAAAAAATAATTCTAATGTAGTAAAGAGGAAAGAGAGGAAATATCAAACAATTAACATGATTATTTAATAAGTAGAAAGTTCAAACCCCAATGAGTTACTTGTTATGGTGACTACTTATCACATGATGTGAAGATTAAAGTTCTAGTTAGTATATGTGTGAAACTTTTTCAGAACTTAAGTTATTGTTGAATTCTATTGTGAGAGTGGACGACTATACCACGATACATGCATATTTTGAATGGTCATGATAGAATGAGAGGAATAAACAATTTAGTAATAATTGGAAAGTATTGTTATTGCATTGAAAGTGGGATGTTATACTCATAGTAGTAATGAGATATTCAATTTGATAATGGGTAGTGCATATATAAGAAGAATAATGAATATATTATGTAATGAAATTTATGTATAAACAAGGAAGGGAATAAGTGATTTGATTAAAAATTTGATGATATGGTCATCATGTTATTCTACTCATACTAAAATAAAATTAGGAGTTGCATGATGTTTTATGGAAGGACATAGCTTTATAAAATACAACTAATTTTGATAAAGATAGTCTGGTCAAGGACATAACTTAAGGGAATAAAGATCATATGTATAGAAATGTGAAGGGAATAAATGTTGAACCTTTATGAGATAAAATGTTAAGTATTTTTCTTTCCATAGATCATGGACAACATATAAAATGAAAGTAGATATATGGAAACTATATGAATCAACAGGTAAGAAGTCCATGACATACTATCAACATTAATAGAAGTTAATGGTGAATTAAGTGGGTGCCATCCTAAAAGAAACTCTCAATATTTTGATATCGATTCATAAAGTTTCCCATGAGGAATCATTAAGCTCATGAAGGACACGTCATTGTATATGACTATGTATTGAAAAAAAAAAGTTTCTCTCAACTTAATGTTTGATTGGTACATCTACATGTTGGAATGTAATTTTCAAGTTGGAGAAAGTGCTATGGAAGGTAACTTAACCTTACCAGATTACTATAGTGAGTATTATATGCATATTTCATTGGAAATGCATAGTTTTTACCTACAATTGTGATTGATTAAAACAATAACTGTAACTAAAATAAATAAGAACCACAAATTATATATTCAAAGTTATACTGAATTGGGGTTAGAATTGTAAAGAGTGTGCACACATTCAATACAACTTACTGTATTCATGAAGACATCACACATGAACCACTTTGTGACCTTCATAAGTAGGTCAATGGGATTGACACCCAAAAAGTAAAAATACATAATGGAAGCAACTACTAGTGCTTCTCGATTAATAGTGGAAAGACAATATTAATCGTAAGAGCACATTCTTAATAGTTCACTCAATTTCAATGTGTCATGGATGTTCATCTCAATCTAAATATAAATGGATTTATGTTAATAACAACCCATAAATAAGGATCTTTCCAATATGAAACAAGAGAAATATGATTTCAGTAGAAGGATGTTAGATCTTGCAAATGTACTTCTTGTGGGAAGGGAAAAAATTACAATGATCTCTGTGTTTATATAAACAAACTATACATGCTTATAATAATAGAAATGAGAAAAATATTGGATATGGTCGTGCTGGATGAACTGGAAGTAGAAAGAGAACAGCTCATAACAACCAAATGAGTAAGAATAATGGTACACTAGATTAGGATCATCACTCATCTGAATTAACAAATAAATATATGGTAAACGAGAATCTTTCACATTAATACAACCTATCAAAATCAAAGTATCTTAAGCTAGTAGTAAAATAATACACACTCAAGTAGAAGGTAACATATAAAATGTTCTACGCAAGGAAGAAAGAGGATAACAAATCGAGGCAACAACTGGTGGCTAAAAATTAGAAGATAATGACTAATTAGTACTCATAATCAAGGTGGTGTGCACAAATATATTGAGATCTAGCAATCTAATCAATAAACTCACAATCATACCAATTGGAATACACATGTTGCACCACTATTTCCTACCAAGAAATATTGGGAAGTTTACCTAAGAGAGAGCATTAATAACGTTATCCGGTTTGAAGAGGAAAGCATAACAATTGTTGATAATGGATAAATGAGTTTTATTCTTTTATTTCCAGGGGTGATTTAATGAGGTAAATACCTTAGGATCACACCTTCGTACACATAGTGCCTAAAAACTTAGAATGTGTAGAATTTAAAACATTGCAACTTTCACAACCTGTGTATGAGAAATATATGTAACTACATACTAATTGTAAAATTGGGTTTGGACATACACTGAATGATTCATGGCCAACAAGGTGTTGGAGGAAGTGTAGAGAGAATAACCATCGATCATATGACATGATTAGTTTAAGAGGAGTACTTTTTGAGTACAAACAAGTATGTTTTTGGTTAAAAGAAAAGTTAAGGGTGTTATTAAAATTCAACTATAACAGTGAAATCCATACTAGACTAACTATCATAGTGAATAGTATGCCTTATGATTAAGCAAAGGTCATATTCGTCTATTATTAAAACTTTTCCTATGGGACAGATTCAATCCAAAAACTTAAGGTTATTGGTTTTGTAAAATTATATTTTTCATCTATGTTATCAATTGTTGAAATTTTCTTGCAACCACAAGAAACATAAGAAGGATTAGCTAAGGAAAAGAATTTGAATACTTAGATATAAAATAAAAAGAATCAATTATGCTCTAGTTGTAGAAGCCGAACAAGTCCATGAATTCCTTATTCTCCAATCGAAAAAGCAAACATGGGTTGAGTGGAGTTACCTGAATGTAATATGAGTAATGGAAGGAATTCTTTTGGGCACAAAACTAATCTACGTGGACGAAGTATATGTCGTGTTGGTGAGGCTATGGAAATCGGTATGTTGTACAAGTGGTACAGGTAGTACTGTGTACAAGAAATACATCTGATACCGATATGGATGCATATAGTGCATGATGATACATGGCATATATTCTTGTATGTGTGCAGTACACACTATGTGTAGGTATACATGATTGAAGAGCAAGCATTGGGGATTGCTAGGTGAGGCAACCAATCCAAAGTGCGTACAAAAGAAAGAAGCTAATAAGTGATTCAAGGATAAGTATCAATGTTTTATTCCATTTTTGTAGACATGTGATATGAGTATGATCTTTGTGGATTACACGTGATCTATAATTAAGGTGTACATATGATTTTTATGGTTATGTTGAGCTAACCTGATATGATATTTTATACATGTTGATTAGTCAAATGTGCTAGTTTGGATTGTTGTGATTAATGTACGGGAACTTCATGAACCTAGTGTTTGGCGAGAACACAAAAGCATTAGAAGAACACACAGGAACAACATGCATTTCTTCCAATATAATGAACATGAGGAAGCATATTTAAATGGAAAGCAACATAACCCGTCACTACTAAAATAGTAGTACTATATATCGAGTTATGATATTAACTACGGTAAACAACATTGAGTTTTTGCATCTAAAATCTCTCACAAATTGATTGAAACAAACATGTGCATATATATATATATATATATATATATAGATAGATAGATAGATAGATAGATAGATAGATAGATAGATAGATATTGAAAGGTCTCCATTAGATGGAAAAACCATGGGAGCCTGTAAATTTAGATACAACTATGAGTGAATTAGGAAATAATATTGTAAAATGTAGTAATACCGTGAGGACACTGTAAATTTAAGGGGGGTAGTATGTAACATTCATTCCTTGTATGTAAAACTTTTCTAACCTAAGCTAAGAAAAACTAGGACTAATGTGTAACAAGAAAAGTAAATACTTTATTATGAAATAAATAAAATAATTAATCACTTGGAAAAGTGAGAGATCGAGAAATGAGATTCTTGCCAAACCCCATTGGTTAATGGGAATGGATAATTCTTTCATGATAATACTTCTAGATCCAAATCTACAAGAGCTTAATGGATTTGGAGATAAATATCCATTAAGATACTTAGCTGGAGAAAGAGGCCATGTTAATAAAAAACATAAAAGCATTGTAGGAGTTAAAGGCAAGTTTTTATGAAGAAAAGCCTCACGGGAGAAAAAGGTGAGATTTGATGGGAAAATCCTAGGCAAATGGATAAGAAAGATCCAGAAAAGCAGGACACCTCTAATGGAAACCATATCATGAAAGAGGGTATTAAATACCCATTGCAGAGATCAACAGGAGGGAGTTTATACATGGCAAGAGTTCTCGGCTCGAGGCTGAACTGGTGGAAGAGAGTTCTAGATTAGCTGGAGGTGCTCGGTTTTTCCCAAGTGGTATCATTTTAAATAATCTGGTCGCATGGGATGTTTAAATGTTTACTCTTATTCTATATTGTAAATTCTGAAGCATATAAGAGGAATTTCTTAGGTTGTTTTTACATATCAATTGATTGAATAATGTACATATGATTGCTATGAATAAGTAGATTTTCTTATGTTAGCTATGGGCATTATTTTATTATATATGAGCATATGTGATAGAAACTGCATACAATTTCAATTGCACTTAAGGTTATTAAAGAAACATAATATGTGGATCTTACGCAATATTGGTGTTATCTTGTCTTTTGTTTGAGATAGTGAATAATCGTGCTTGAGTCAACTATATAAATTGGGTAACTATGGTTAATTCTCAACTGTATAAGATATGGTGCAGGTTATATATGTTATGAATTATGAATCCCTAAGATAAACATGCTAACATTACATGCGACTGTGGCAGTATGATTGTGATTGCATTATGGGGAATACTAGCTTTAAAATAATTATGTTGAAGTTTCATTTATGCTGATATTGAGGTAAAAAAGGAGGTATTTCTTTAAGCATAATGTTGACCTTGGCTGACCATTCGTTCGAGTTATAATACGTGTATAATGGTTGAATTGGACGCTTTTATTAAGGTTCTATTTATTGAACCTAAGAGTCCACATCATGAATCTAGTAAAGCCTCGGAGGAGTTGTAGTATGGTACTTAAGGGG
>APFE030978589.1:1756-18362 GCA_000404065.3 Pinus taeda
TAAAGTTTGAATTCATGCATGCCATGCTCAGCTTTCAATTTTGTTTAAATTTTATGTTTTCCACCGTCTAGAGAGGATTCAAATCCATTTTTGCCCTATTTAGCTTTCCTCCTTTCCTCCCTGATCATATTTTTTCAAACTAAAGGCATCAGCATAGATTCCTACCTTGCCCCAAGGAATCACCTGCAAAAACTGAGCTCAATCCCCGCACCCTGAATTGCACTCCCTCCAATTGCCACCAAAAAATCCAAAAACTCTAACCCAATCCCCCATATCAGTTTACTAGCCTAAAATCCTTGTTCCTAATTGGTCAACTCATCCTATTGACAAAATCCATCGAGTTTTGACCCGAGAGAGCCTTCTCATACCTCGTAGGGCTAGCTACGAGGTGAAATGGTTTGATGTAGCCTTGAGAGTTTGTCTATCTCAGCCTAGGTGAATTCCAAGCGCTAACATGTCCAATAATATCCTGTATGCCCCAGCGTTGTGCACAACTGTTTCACACTTCTTGGTGCCTCCAAATTGATGATGACTATGATCTTACCAGGATCTACCATTAAGCATTGTTTACATACCATATGTCTCAGCAGGATCCCAAAAGGAACACAAAATAAGAATTTCTTCAAATTGAGCACAATATGACACCTCTGGCATGTGTTCAGCATCAAGCATAAGCTAGCTACATGGCGCTTTACCAGCCCAAACACTGTCCAATCATCAAATTATACCTTCAGAAACTTATGAATGAAATCCTTGAATGCCGTAATGATTACATGCGAAACTATTGTCGGTGCATTCTTCAGTCCAAACGACATCACAGTATACTGAAAGCTCCCCCATTCAGTCACAAAGGTCATCTTGCTTCTATCGTCAAGCATGATCTTGATCTAATGGTACCCCGAGAACCCATCAGTGAATGAATATGCTTCCTGGCCACCAACATTATCCAGCACTTCATCGATGAAAGGAGTTGGAAAGGGATCTACATGCAGACGTCATTCAACTTCATGAGGTCTATGCATATCCTTACTTCATCCTTTTTATTCTTTTCCTGAACCACTATTGGGCTCACCCAATCAAATTCTTCGACTGGTTCAATAATTTCTCCGACAAGCATTTTATCCAACTCTAAGGGGATCTTCTCTTTATACTTGGGGTTGAGGCAATAAGGGCTTTGATTAATCGGCTTCATGTCTGGTTTCAATGTGATATTCATGACTCCCAAGTCCTGTATTATCCCTTTAAAATATGAAAACTTCGTAGGGAACAAGTCTTGATATTCGCGGATCAATTCAAAGAACTTATTGACTATTGCATCATCCTAGTGGTCCCCAATTCTTGTAAAATTTCGGCTCCACATCTGTCCCAATGTTCACTTGTCTTGTTTTTAGCGGTGTGTTGATATATGGATTCTCAATTTACGGTCCTTCAACTTCACGTGACCTTCAGTCTCTGGGATATTAATGTTCCTCGAGTCTTCATCGCCTTCCTCAACAGTCACATTATAACACTCCAGCACGTAGCGCAGCTAGGTAGTCCAATCTAATTGAATTAAGTCCAAGGGATCCTGTGGTATTCTGAAGATCGATTCCTTGACTTCCTGCAATGCTTCATCAATACATTTAAATCCATCCTCGAAAGTAAATGTCATCAAAAACCCTTGATTCAAAACGTCCCATTCTTCAGTGCCATGGCAGAGCTCCGTCTCTAAGTACTAATTCATCGGTATAACATCCAAAGTATGACAAACAGATGCACCCATTCAGGCTCAGGCTCTACTCCATAGGCCTTGTTCCATTTGGCTAGGTGATCGAGCGGGTCATCCCTCCCATCATATTTCTCTGTGAGATGCACTTGTGGGTGACCAAACCACAATATCATCCTCTTTCTGTATATGTGCCAATCATCAAAACTTTCCTTATGTGTACCCCACCATCTCGGAGGTGTAGCTCGCAGCACCCAATCCAAGGCCTGGTAGCGATGCTTCTCTGGCACTTCCCTGTTAAATGTATCCAAAAATTCGTCAACGTCAGTTAAACCATCATAGTAAGGCAAATTCCTTACCACCGATGATACACAAAGCAGGGACGTGGTCATCATATTACGTACTTCATGTAGTCGGTTCTGCTAGTGTTCCAACTCCTCATCTAAATCTAAAGTGTGGGAGATTTCGCAGTCCCATGCAATATGTCCATCTATTGTTAGATTCACCCAATCCTGATCTCACGCTGTTATCTTATAAACCTGGTCCAAGTTATCGTCACTTTCATAATCGCGGATCAGTTCAATATAGCATGGTCCTTCTACAGGGTCCAGGGGCACTACTACGTGGAGCGATTTCTTCTCAAATATGATCTTCCACCTCTTCAAATTGATTACCCCATTCATGTTAGTGGCCCAATCGACCCCAAGGAGAGCAGGGTAGGGATTGCCGTCATCCATAATCTCTATCACTTCGAAGTTAGCGAATGCAGTTTTGCCCTCAATATCCACTATCACTTCCTGTAATCTTCCCATGGGAATGATTTTATACTGATTTTCCATCCTTAACTGAGTCGGAGACCATTGCAACGCAGGTCTCCCCATCCTTTCCCATGTCCATTTAGGCGGAACATTCGCGTCCGACCCGAGATCTAGAATTACTTGATCCATCTCATATTCTCCTATTTGCGCAATAAGCCTCATCTCACACCCCGTTCTTGGCCTATTCTTACCAATCTTCCTAACTATGTGCGGTCCATCAAGAGAATTTTCTTTCCCGATACACTTATTTACTAGTTCCTTTAGTCCTTTTACAACCTTGCTCTCATGCAAGAGCTTCATACAGGTATCCAAGAAAGTAGTACGCATGGAAGGGTCCATCTCTTCAGTTGGCTTATCCTGACTTCCTGAGGTAAAGGCCTCAACAAAGCTTTTCTTCACTTCCATAAATGTTTCCCGTGTGTGCTTCAGATCAAATTCGAACTCCTTTTCTGGAGCTTTGTGGACCCATTCACTTTCTTCAGGCTACTTCTCCTTATCTTTGTGATTCGTCATCCCACTCCGTAGCACAATATTTACCTTGGGATCCTCTTCACGAGGGTTAGCCCTCATCATCTACCGGTTTTGGGTCAGCTGCGCCCCCTTTTCACGTATCTTAGCTAGAAATACCGCGCAATATTCATTTGTGTGGTCAAACTAAGTACAATATCGGCATGACATATGCATCAAATTTGGGCAGTCTCGCACGTAGTGTCTTGGTCCTCCACAGTTGTAATAAATGACCTGTCCTTAATCTCTACCAAGTTCTCCTCCATCTTGGCCTCTTCTGCACCCCTGATATTTTCCTTGTGCTCCCCCAGCACCTTGGTCTGGAGGCCGGGTTTCTCCGTGCACCCAATATGCGAGCGTTCTATCCATCATTAACTCGTAACTATGATAATTTCACTCATCATGACCCACTGATTTACAGAAGTTGCAGAAGAGTTGTTGCGATGTCTTTACAAATTTTTGCAGCAAATGGCAATAAAAAATCATATGTTTTCCAGCTACTTGATAGATAGCACACCATAGCGCAAGCTCTGCACTTGGCCTCGCTTGAGCATCCGGTCTCAGAGGTATTGGTCCTCCTGCTACAACATAATTCGTGAAGACTGGGCAATGATCTTTGTCATGCCCCTAGATTTTGCATTTCAGGCACCAAACTTCTTCGCGCACCTATGGCCAAACTGTTCTATCGTTCTTCAGACTCTGCATTTCTAGGAAAAGGTTTTGTAACTACACATGAATCTCTTGAACCCCCAAATTATCATCTTGCATCAATGTCTCATGCAATCTCAACACAATCTCCAGAGATTCCGCCTGGGTCCCAATCTTTTGTTGTGATAGCACAACCCTTAGATGAGGTAGGAGCGAAGCCACAAACCATTCGTGATGCTTCCCATTAGTCAGATTCATGTTAGCTTCACAGATATTGCATTTCAATCTCTGATCCAGCTCCCAGGGTCTCTCACCGGGCCTCATCATTATTTCGTCAAATCCAATGATTGATTGTGCTTTAGACTTAGGCCTACTGAATTCCTTATTCAGCGCGGTCTGAATATTTGCCAATGTAGACGTCGAGTTATCAGTGTAGTACTTAATGTACCGCGTTAGTGCGCATTCCTGCAAAGCACTAACCAATGTTTCTTTCTTAATATGATCATCTGTGATACCCTGAGCTTCCCATACAACCTTCACTACTAACCAAAACTCATCTGGATCCTTATTTCCCAAGCCCTTGAACACATGTATCTTTACTGGGTTCGCCATACTGAATGGTGGCAGAGGTGGTGGTGGTGTAGGTGAAGGTGTATGCGGTGGAGGTGAATATGGAGGCGGTGTGGGTGAATGGGGTATTCGAGGGAACCCTTGTTTTATCAACTTAACGACGCTCTGCAGAGAAGCCTGTGCTACTTCCTCGTCGTCACTTAGAGGAAGTTCAATAAATGGGTTATATTCAGAGTCCGTTTTCCCTTTGTTCCTGAATGTCTTTCCACTTCCCATAGCCCCAAACATCAAGGTAGTTTCATAATCTGCTTTTCACACAATAACATCTTCATCCAATCATTTAAAGACCTTAAATACTTACCTCACGACCCCTTGAAGAAGCGGCGCTCTGCTTCACAGTCGTTGACCGAGGTATTGACCATGAACTATGTCACAAACCCTCCTACAATATGATTGAGCCAATGATCAACAACATGTGCAATCTTATCTTTAGAGGCTTCTAATCTCCACACTAATTCTAGGGTCCAGACTATTGGACCGTCAAGCCTCCACCTTCTTTGGTCATCTGCCAATTTCACGATCCACTCATATAATTCAATCGGGAAGGAACAAATGAAGATTTCTTGTATCTCTGTGTACAGATATTTGTCCAACCACTGTTCTTTCGTAAATCGCGGCTTCCTATTCTCTCATGCCGTGAATTCGTGGATATTTCTACCCAACCAGTCTTTGATCTCCTTCTTAGTTGGATTCCAATGATGCGACATCACACATATTTTTATGCAGATCATGTCCTAACAACGGAACCATTTGTTGGCTTGATGGGCCCTGACCCAAGTTCAACGTTAATTGACCAAGAAAATCCCTACACTACTGGCCCTTTCGGCATCAACTTGTGGAGCGCAGATTGAAGTCTCACCCGAAGTAGTATAGGGGGATGCAGGAACCAAGTTTCCACACCCTGAGATGGTAGTGTTGTATCTTTATACCCTAACCCTTCCTTCACGTAGATCGATAAGCCTTTTATGGCTTATCAATATACTTCCCTTAGTTTTCCTCTAGACCTCTGCGAAGGTCTATGACTATCTTTCATGTACCTTAAATAGGTGATCCAGACACTTACACACCTTTGTAATTACTCTTATTGCTGTATTTACCTCGATTAACTTAAGTAGTGGATAACTTCAATATGAATTATGATTATATTCACATAAACAGATATTCTTAATTGCGTTCATATAATAAATTAAAACACATAGGTTCACGCATCAATACAACATTAAATCATAAACCTAGTATTAAAATAACATAATTGCATGCAGTTATAACAGAAGTAAAATAGGTCATACATAGGTAATTCTAGAATAATTCTCTTTATTGTTGTTCAGATCGCTCTTACAAACTCTAACTACCCTATGCACATAGCTGCAGGGGTCCGTGCACTCAGCTATGGATTTCTACCCCAGACCTCTGCGCACTTAGTTGCAGAGCCTCTCTCCTACGTTAAGACGCTTCACTCTTAGCCCTCACAGAACCATTACATCAATGACTCTTCAAAACATATCTGAACTGAACTACCAAAACTGCCTTAGACTCTTCTAAGACTTCCCTTTTTATACATTCCCATGGTCCACAAACCAAGGGTGGATCTAATAAATCTAACACAAGTTACATAAACTAAGGGTGGAAACTCTTGATGACTCTTTACATCTTCACACTCCGCGACCACAAAATGCAAAGAATTTACATTCTTTATACAAAACTTGGGCCTTTAGCCCCAAAACTCAGGCTTTTAACTCCAAAATTGACCCTAGGAGATCTGTTCCCAACACTCCTCTACCTTCATCCATTGCACTCCAAATCCCAGCCTCCATAAGAAACGTCATTGTCCAATGGTGTATCATAGATGAAGGCGCCTCCACCTCTGTGATGGTTACTATTGTTTGGAAGTGGATTGGTTCCCCAGACCTGTCCCTGTTCACCATCACTCTCCATGCTTGGGACAATCATCCCTCACAACCCCTTGACTTATATCAAAACTATCCTATCATTTTTGTCGGAAAGATTGTCTCTATTGACAATGAGGTCATTGATGCCCCATTACATTACAAAATCATTTTTGGTCATATTTATACCTATGTTATGTTAGTTTTCACATCTGCATTCACCGTAAGATGTGCTTCCCTCATAATGGAAAGATCATCACTATTGATCAGCTAACGTACTATCATCCCAAATCTTAGACTTCACATCAATCCAATATCTCATCAATGACTGACAATCAAATTGTCTCATTCCTCACCAATTTCTCTCCTGGAGTCTACGAATATTCCATCTTGCTTTTTCTTATTACGGTCCACCACCTACTCCTTCTGAGCCTAGCTCATCCATTTTTTGAATGCTTCAAGCATCATAGACTGCTCACAAGCAATATGGTATGCCTTCACAACAACCAACACCTCTGGAGCCTGCTATTCCCAACTCAACCTAGCCTTTTGGTACTACTCCTCAAGTACCATTTCCTTCTACTAGTATCTCTCCTAATCCCTTTCAGCATGGAATTGTTCCCCCAGGTCTTAACCATCTCAGAGCAGTTCCCCTAGGTCATTACCATTATGGTTAGATATTGTTTTTATTTACACCCCCATGAGTTTATTCTACATCTGTCATGACTAAATTGAGTTTACCTAACATTACCTCGGGTATCCTAGTCTGGTACATTGATCCTTTTGCAAACACTCCCCCAGATCAACTCAAACCTTACAATACTTTGACCATCGTTTTTCGTGTTGTTCCTACCCCTTCCTTTGATTTAGTTCAGCAATAAACTCAACAATAACCCACTCTTATTTTGAAAGCATCTGGTGAGGGGGGGAATCCTAGAAAAAGGCACCAAAGAAAAGGCACCCAAAACAACTCCATATCCTCCTAAGCCACCGAAGCCTATTCCTCCATGCGCTTTTGGTGATGTTGTTTGTCATGCCACCAATAATTGTCCTGAGCTCCCTCATATCAAGAATTGTTTCTCTAATATCTTCCATGATTCTAACGTTCCTCAGGTCTAGGTCACCTTACCTAGGTCATCTAAGAAGAATAGATCATTATACATTAATCACCCCTATGCTTTGTGTGATAATTATGGCCATTATTCTCATTGTTGTCCCCGTCTCAAATAATTTTTTGATAGAATTCGTGTGCTTCACGAATTAGAGGTTGCTCGTAGTGAATCCACTTCTCTCTACCTGCGGGTTTTGGTCCCACTCCTACAATAGAGTAGGAGTTCTATCAACCACCCACTATGATCTCTGCCCCTGATGTCATGATGATGGATAATACCGCTCATATTCTTTACCTATCTTCATCCATGAGATCGATGTATTAGAACTCTCTAGATGTCTCCTATTACTATTTTGTTGAACCTTCTTCGATGAACACTTTTGTCTCAACATCGGTAGATTTCCCATCTACTAGTCATATGTCTCCCAACGTCGACGATGCGTATGTGAACCTTGTCTCTCCTGAAGATGCCTAAGTTAGTTCCTCTTCATCATGTAGTCTATCTCCCTCCCATCCCCCCATCTTCCATTTTGATGAAGACATCATGGAAGCCATGACCACCCATGAGTATCCTTGGGATGATATGCACCATTATGCGTACTTCCTTTCGCATTAAACCCATGATCAATATGCTATGGAGTCAAAATAATTCATTCATGGTGAATTTGATTGGTTTGAAAATACAATTCCTACACCAGATGCTTTTGAAGAAGGAATATGGATAACTTTTTCCCTACCATCAAAATTAACATTTCGAATAAAATAGGGATCGAAGAAAATATCATTTTGGGGGCACAATGCACCCCCAAATAAATCGATGCTTACACCAAGTTATTTCAATAATTCCGTGATGTTCTCACCTTGTCTTATTATGAAATTCCAAGACTTGATCCTTCCATTATTGAAAATCACATTTACACTTGGCCTATTGCCATCCCTTTTCGCCAAAAGCAAAGGCCTATCCATACTTCCAAATGTGAAGCTATCAAAGCTAAAATTGATAAGCTCAAGCAGGCTAGTTTCAGCTATCCCATTGAATACACCATATGTGTATCCAATCATGTTCTCATTCTTAAGAAAAAGGCACCCTTCATGTCTACATAGACTTTTGTGATCTGAACAAAGCTTGTCCAAAAGAAAACTTCCCACACCATTTATAGACCAAGCCATCGATGAGTGTGTGGGGCATGTTATAAAATTATATATTACAGAGCAATGAAACACATAAAATATTGCAAAAACACAAACACATAAAATGCATAAAACAAGAGAGAGACATAGATAAACGTGGTTCACCCAATTTGGACTACATCCATGGAGAAAACAACCAGTCCTTCCTTTTATATTATCCAACAAAATGAAGAGATACAACCTATGGCTGAGCCCCTGTAATTTCCTCTTCACTCTTACACAATGTCCTCTCTCTTTCTCGCCCAGAATACACATATCTTCATCCACAATACAATTCCCTCATATATAACGAGGGGTTGCCTTCTAGGGAAAAAAAACCTAAATTAAATATAACTTCTACTGTTAAATCATCCACCTAATGAATGGCCTAGATTGACTATGAAATAAAAATATTTTACATGGAAATTTTACATCTATTTTTTTATCTTTGGGGGCAGTGCCCCCAACCCCACCAGGGGGAGGCTCATAAAAATTGTCGTCACCTCCCCTGATGACAAAAAAATGGGCATAATTTCCGCCCCATTATGAACCGGGGTCCAATATGGCAATACCTCTGAATAAAGAAGATAATCAGGCTCCACACCCAACAATCTCCCACTTTGAGACTGATTATATCAACTCCACTGCTACTTCATTTGTTGGACAATGACTCCACTTTGGACCTAGTTGTTTTTCATCTTCATCATCATACTTGAAGACCAATTGAAACTGAGAAAAATCTCAGTTTCTCCGTGGTTACAACTTTTGTTAACATATTTGCAAGATTCTGGCTAGTGTGTATCTTTTACAGCTTCAATTGTCCATCTTCCAACACTGACCATATGAAATGGTACCTTTTACAACTTCACGTCTTCCCACCAAATATCTGCTTTACCTTTGAGATTGAAAGTGGTTATATTTGCTTTCATATTTTCTGAATAATCGTGCAACGAAAGAATTTCTTCATACCAAGCAAACTAGCTTCTACATCCTGTTATGTCTTCATCTCTTCATCAAAGGTAGGTGGCCTTAACTTATTAAACTCATCCAGAAAGTATCCCATATCACTTCTCCTATAAGGATGATAAGGATGATGATCATGATGCATGTAAGAGCCAGAACTGGAATAGTACCCGCATCGATCACCTCTCCTATCCTTAGTGTCCAAAAACATGCCATCTTTGATCGTGTGAGATCTATCTGACTTCTGTCTACTAGGATACTTATTGCATATTCCCCATTATTTCTATCCTCAAGTCCATGGCTTATCCAAAGTGATCTTTGTCGTTGCAAACATGACAAACTCTGAAATAGTATCACATTCACCTCTGCTTATTTCTCTTGTGCCTGCATGATTTTCTCATTGTCTGCTTTGCAACTCCTTATTTATTCCTTCAGGCTTCTCAATGTGTCTGCCAAGTCAGAAGAGTGCCCCACACCATGCTGCCCATCTGATGTATAGGGAGATTCTATGTAGTCTACCACCTTGCTAGCCATCTGATCTCTTTCCTGCAAGGCATACTATGTCAGCTAAACCAAATCACAATTAACCAATTTATCATAGCATAATTCGAGGAGGATACATTGTCTGCAAGATCATCAAATCAATGTAATACATGTATAACATAATCCTAATATCATATAGACATATATGGAATAAGTGCATGAACACATAAATATAATTCTAGTTAGGGTCCAGTCATCAATGCAAGGCCATATCCACAATGCATGTTATGACCTCATGCATGACAACAACCATTACTCCATTGCACACATATCCACATGAAACTATCAACATGCATAATCAATGCCTAATCAGCTACACATACGTATGAACGCATGTAGGTGAGCATAAGTGATTAATTCTTGTAATCAACCTACAATAATGATACATATAATCAAAAAATTCAAGAATGCACCTGACATACAAGGATGTAGTCAAGTGACCTATAATCAACACGTAAGTGACATATAACCATATGAAACCAGTCATATACTTTTGACATTGCATCCCACAAAATCACACCAAGTTCCTCATGACAACCTTACTACAATCATGATCAACATGATGCAATGCAACAAGCACATGGAATGCAAGTGTAAGAGAAACACATGCATTCATGACCAACACATTCACCCAAGGAGAGTGAAACTTGGCTCTGATACCAATCTGCAACACCCCCTCCTCCTAGGTCCACCTAATCAATTGGCTAGTCGGGGTAAACATGCGACAAGAGAGGATACTATAAGGGATTCAACTTCCTTGGTGACCTTAAGGAAATGGAACTAAAGAAACATATCAAACAAACCCATCTACATCAAGAACAACACCCTCAAGAGACATGTCAGCCACTGAGACATCATGTCCCTGAGTCCCATCGATGATTTAAGTGTATTATCCCTTGGTCGTTATCATGCTATAGGCAAGACAACAACCAAAAGGAAAAGTCACTCTCACAGGCATGTGTGCTAATGTCCCCGAGACTTGAGCCACTTTTCTAGCTCAGAATACCGACCTTTGCCCAAAATTTGTTATAACCTTAAGAATACATCAAATACATGATGACAATAAAAACAAATAAAAAATAAACCTCAAGACTAGGCCTGAGCATCCCCAACCGAGGCTAGCATTCCGTTAAACACTTGGCATCAATGCAACCCACAGGCTTAGGATACAAAAAAGAGAAAAAATGGCTGAAATAACTTATGAAACATAACCAGAAGGATCACCTCCTTCTCCATTGAACTATTATATCATCAATTACGTCTTGCATCCATCCATTTAACAATTACAAGCAAATACATGAAATAACCATGACATGAACTAGTCATTTAACCATGCTTATAACTAGAATAAAACCATATAAATATCATAGATATGGTAGCCATTAAATCCACATATAAAGCAATGCAAAAGTAAGAGAACTTAGCTTTTATTAGTCACAGGTAAATCTGACCAGGTCCAGGACTTCCACATAACACCCGACCATAGACATGGTTGAACCAAATCTCTCTTTTAGCCAATCACCTCCATTGCATATTCCAAGAATGAATGTGGGATCTCATAGAACAACCAAGGGAATCCGGAGGTTAAACCACCTCCACCCTCACCAAACCGTGATCACACCAAAACCAGTGCTCTGATAACAATCCAAGGCCAAATTACTATGCCCTAAATTGAGACTTCTCCCTCAGGCTTTACCGTGTATCCTGTCAAAACTGGTCAAGGGATTCCTAGGCCTTTGGGAATGAAACTTGAGACCACCTCCACCCCGAATTCTGAAATCCATCTGGAAAACCAAAACTCAAAACTGAGATAAACATCCCAACATACCATGGCATTTGGAAAAAGGAAAGGTTAGGATGAAAACCACTGTCATAACGCGACAAAACCATGCCACCAACATCAAGAGAACCATAAACCAACATGCAAAGCCATGTGTGTCCAAACCACCTAGGAAACCACACATGCAAAAGGTTACTTGCAAGTATTCCTGCTAAAGCTACCTGATCTTGGTTTCCTTCCTTGATCCTCGCTTTCCTTCCTTTACCTTTTCTTTCTTTTCCTTCCTTGATCCAAAGCTAGAGTGCTCCAAGAAAACTCTAAGTGACCAAGAGTGAGAGAGAGAGAGAGAATAATGAGATAGCTCCAAACTTGAACTAACAAAGAGCTTACACCGACTAAGATTGAGCAAAAAACATGACAACTGATCCTCATAAGCCTTTTTATCAATGAGGCCTTTAATTTCTTCATTTTTCATTATTTTCCTTCAGTTTCCTCCTCACATGCAACATGTGACCTTTGACCTTACTTTTCTCCTAATTTCCATTATTTTCATAAATAAATGTTCCAAAAATGCCTTTTAATGCCTTTTTCTTAGCCTTTGCCAATTTCCTTAGCCAAAAACACACATTGAGTGATGGCCACTAAGATATCTTTGCCCAACATTCGACTTGGAATGAGTGTCCCTTAACCATGGTCTTATTTTTCCTTTATTAACTTTTATTACATGAATTTTTTACTAGGGCTGTTACAACATCCCTTGCCATTGATGGTATCATTGGAACCATTTCAAAACCTCAAATTCAACCATATGTTCCACCTCTGATGAGTTATGGTTAACCCCAGGGAGGGACCAATTCCTCTTACATCTATCCCTGCCCCAATCTCCCACATGGAAAATCTTATCTAGGTCCCAACACATCATATACATATCCCCATCCGCATCAACAGATGTCAGGGCCAGATGTTTCACCAATTTTTTATCCTAATATTCCCCATCTCCTTATTATATGTATGCACTGCCTAGCTCTCTAGCCCTATCAACCCCAACACCCTCGCCCCCCATGCCTCCTCCACCTCTCCCACAACAAAAATATCCTCCACAAGGTCAAGTTTATGTTCAGCAGAGCGTGGCCAATCCCGCTAGCCCCATAAAAAGGAAAAAGGGGAAAAGTAACCAGAACCAGGCATCTCAAGGTAATCAAGGTAGTCAGGGTCCACCACCTATTGCACCTCAAGGAAACTAGCCTAATCCCCCAACCCAACAACATAGCGAACAACCCAAGAAAGACAAGGGTCTTAGTACGAACAAACCTTGTGCCTATTGTGACATTTATGGCTATTATACTCATGAGTGCCCCCTTTTACCTCATATGTGTCAAGTATGGGAAGCTCAAGTAACTGCTTCTAGAGGATCATAATCCATATCTCCTCCTCCACCTCCCGCTTCATCTCAACTAGTTATTCTTCCCAATCCTTTTCCTCACCAAGGATATCTTAATGCTCAACCTACACATCGTCATGCAGATCCCCCAGCTCCACCATCTGGTCACAATGATTATCATATTCTTATGATGAATTCTAACGAGGTCAATACCAAGCAATTCAACCTTTAGACTTGATCGTGCTAATATGACAAGCCACCCACTAAGTCAACGACTGAGTCCCAACCCCAAGTTTCCACTAAGCCTCTGTTGTCATCCAATGTTACCTTACATGTCACTCCACCTAATGTAGAGGTTATTCCCAAGATCCCCAAAGCTCCATTACGTAAAAAAGTTTCTTATAATAAATCGGCCCATACCTATAGCATAGTAGATGAATTGGAACAATCTCCTGCTTCCATGTCAAGGCTGGAAGTCCTCTAGATGTGCCCATCCCAACGGAAAGGTCTACTCTCTACTTTGGGTGATGTGGATCCTCATGATGATCGTATGATTTTCTTTGACGTTAACAAGTCAGAACATCCTCCTTGTTGGCTTGATGGGCCTTGACCCATGTTTAACATTAATTAGCCAAGCAAACCCCTACACTAGTGGCCCTTTCAGCATCAATCCACAAAGCATGAACTGAAGTCTCACCCGAAGCAGTATGTGGGGATGCAGGAACCAAGTTTCTACACCTTGAGATGGCAGTGATGTTGCTTTATACCCTAACCCTTCCTTCATGCAGATCAATAAGCCTTTTAGGGCTTATTGATATACCTCCTTTAGTTGTCCCCTGGACCTCTGTGAAGGTCTATGACTATCTTTCACGGACCCTAAATAGGTGATCCAGACACATGCACCTCTGTAATTACTCTTACAGCTATATTTACCACGATTAGCTTAAGTAGTGGATAACTTCAACATGCATTATGAACATCTTAGCGTAAATAGATATTCTTACTTACATTCATATAATAAAGTAAAACACATAGATTCACATATCAATACAACATTGTATCATAAACCCAATATTTAACCTAAAATAACACATGTAGTCATAATAGAAGTAAAATAGCTCATACACAGGTAATTCTAGAATATTTCTCTTTATTGATGTTCAGATCTCTCTTACAGACTCTAACTACCCTGCGCACATAGCTGTAGGGGTCCTCGCACTCAGCTGCAGCCTTCTACCCTAGGCCTTTGCGCACTCAGTTATAGAGCCTCTCTTCTATGCTAAGACTCTTCATTCTTAGCCCTCATAGACCCATTACATCAATGACTCTTCAAAACATATCTGAACTGAACTACCAACCTGAATGAATATAACGAATTGATTTTGAGGATTTACTGCCTGGTCTGACATGGTATCAGAGGCAGTGCCATTTTTGGCTTCCCTCTACTTTGTAACTCTCTATTTTACCTATGCTCTACATTTTTTCGTAGGCTGACATCTCTGTCAAATCCCTACGAAATCTCATTCATTGTTGAAGTGTGTTACTGCATTGAAGGAGTCGATTAGAGCTAGCTGCCTGGAGGTGCTGTGGAGTGAGATGGGGTCGAAACTCTTGGCGCTACTAGTGCCTCCACGCAGGAGGAAGGAAGGCCTAGACTTATGAATATAGAAATTATCCACAGAGGATTGGTAACTGATCACCATTTTAGTACATGTGCGCTACCTCTATTGTGTAATACCACATTGCCTATTCTATCCATAGTAGTAATATCACGCTGCCTATTCTATCCATAGAATCGTATAGTTCCAAGACATATTCAGTTTGTCATTCACAATGATGAGGAGCTGAGCAAATTTTTGGGTGTTGTAACCATTGTCAATGGAGCAGTCCTTGGTACCAGAACCGAGACCTTGTTCTAGTGTATGATACACAGTGGCCTGGAAAACGTCCGAAGCGGTGAGAAAATGTATATGGATGGGATTGGCTAGAAGGATTCATGGTGAAAGGGCCTAAGCTTCCGTTCTCTGAAATATGTGCACCATTTAAGATCACCATTTTTTGATATATAATTGCCTCCTATGTACTTATTGGACTACTACTTTGAATATGTACTAATTTGTTATGTGGGTTATGCAACTCTGATTGCTAGTCACAGTATATTCTAAATGAACCAGCATATTGCATATTTCCTTGGTGATGAAACTTCATATGGTGGATTTAAGGCTCTTGGTTTTAATACACTGTTGTTTTAATTATCCCTCATTATTTTTTTTTCAAAGTTAAACAGAGTTTGCCACCAGAAGTACAATTTTTTACAGTATATTGCGAGAAGTATTTTTTACAGTACACAGATTTTACAATGCATTCAATCATATCCATTGTGGGAATAGTTCTCACTGGCAAGGAGATATCCTGAGTGGTCCCAGATGATAAAACACACTCTCATTTTCAATGAGTTGTGGAAAGGAGTGTGTATTGGAGACGAAGACAAGAGCTAGAACAACCTACCTCACACAAAGAGTTCACCATTTGGGAAAATAAGAATAGCAAAGCTTATGCATTAATCGCAGCATCTGTAAGTGAAGAGGTAGTTGCCATATTTTTCCATTTTCAACTGTTTTCGAAGCGTTACAAAAGCTGAAAGAACTCTATGACTCGCATTCTGCACTTGAATTTGTTCAACTCATGATTAAACTCTTCACTCTTGAATTACAAAATAATGATCCTCTTGCTCTTGCATCCAAAGTAAAATCTATAATGCATGATATCAAAGCCAATAAGGTTGAAATGGATATTCCTCTTATCACTTTTCTCAAGGCACTTTATCCTATTTACTCCAATTATCTTGAGTGATTGCAAGCAAATGGAAATCTCAAAGACATTACCTTTGACTCTGTAGTGAAAAAAATTGTTGAAAGAGAGAAAGCTTTTGGAAAGAAGACAAACCCTGAATCTTCTGAAGAGGCTCTGTGCCTTGCTTATAAAGAAAAGAATCTTGCCCAAGATTCTTACAGAGGAAGAGGTGGTCAAAGAGGAAGAGGAAGATATTTAATAGGCAGGGGGGAAGACACTCTCAAGGAGAAAAGTCAGATTTGCACTACATACGCTGCAAAAGAAATGGATCACATGATGCCTCTACATGCAAGTTATCTTGGGACAAAATTGAGCAGCAAAGAAACCAACAGAAAGATAAAACTAATGACACAGACAAAGGTAAAGCACTTGAATCTGCTCATTATGTTGTGGCACAATGTAATATTGGAGTAAATGAAGATGTATTTAATGCTTCACTTGCTTCTTGGAAAAATGATTGGTTGCTTGATTCAGGAGCAACTTGCCACATGAATCATAGAAAATATTTTTTTGAAGAATTTACTGACAATGTTGATGGAGCAGTATACTTTGCAGACCAATAAAAAATCAAGCCATAAGGGCTTGGCACAATCAGGCTCAAATTGCCTGGT
>APFE030978595.1:5019-94877 GCA_000404065.3 Pinus taeda
TAAATTTATTATTTGATAATTCTGGAAATAAAAAAGTGTTTTTTTATTAAATTAAACATGAACATAAATTAAAATAAAATATTCAACTTTCTACATATGATGTCATGTATCCATAAAATTATTACACATACATAATATAACTAATAAACACATTGACTTTCTTTCCAACTGTCGACGTTAACGATTAGCATGGAGGGAATGGAGCTCGATGTAGTGGATTACTTGTCGGACCCTTACTCGAAACAGACTGTTTTTTACAACCCTAACCCTAAAATGGCTCTCGCCTCATCTGCACCGTCTAGCTCGATTTTGGTGCCGGTTGTCTCCCTTCCCGGGCATAAGGACTCCACTCTTCACATCGAGTCCCTCTCCATGGACTCGCCAGCTCTTAAATGTCCATTGTTGTCTCCTAGCACCCTTAACCTACTAGCTTCCTGTTCATCCCCTCTGTTCGATCTTGCGCCTCCTACAGACCTATGTTTCTCTCAAAATCCATCCTCCCACCTGGGCCTTGTACTGGATGTGGCTGCTCAGACTCAACAAACCTCTAAACACCCTGGATCTAGCGAGAAAACTCAGGACCCGGCTCCTCCATCAGGTTGCTTCGATACCCTCGTAATCCGAGTTAGGTTGGTGGAGACTCATTCTACATCAAATAAACCCTCGGACCCATTACAGGATCATCCCACTGCGCCAAGGACAAGGAATAAGTAAACTAAGTGTATCAAGGCATCTGGTAAGGATTTCACCATTATGTTCGGTGAAGGTCTCACTATGGGGGAAGTTGCTGATAGGGCAAGGAAAGTGCTAGTGGGTAGGGTTCACGGCAGAACATACATAGTAGAATGACTGGGCTTATGGGTAAAAGAGATATGGGGACAAATCTTTTTACAACTCCCGAAGGTTCAGACACTACCTTGTGGGTGGTTTACGCTCCACTGTGCACTTGAAGAATACACGAACTTGGCTCTGGCTCGATTCTGGCATATAGAAATGGCACCGGTTCTGCTCAAAAGATGGAGCCCTCTTTTTGATACGGAAAGAGAGCAGATAGGAGCAGGACCACTTTGGGTGTGGTTACCAGGTTTACCTCTCCAGTACTGGTTGGAAGAAGTGTTTGTAAGGATAGGGAATACCCTTGACACCTTTCTCGATTGTGACAAATCCATCGTACAATCTAAAAACCAAACCCTAGCTCACATTTTGGTGCATTGGGACACCCGAGATGGCCTGGAAGAAAAAATTACCCTGCAATGGCGTAATTTCACTAGGGTACAGATTTTAGATTATGAGGGTGTGCCTTTTAGATGTTGAAGGTGCCACAAGGTTGGGCATCTGTTCAACGAATGCCCTCTGGTCTCGAAACCCCCGGATGCAATAGTGGGACAGGAAGCTGGGAATGACAAGGTAACTCCAGACAACATCAGGAAGCACTCTGTGGCCACTCTAGATCCACCTCGAAAGGCGACTCCATCCAGGCTGGTTCAGCACAACACAGGAACCCCTTCGGGCCCTCCATCCCCTCCTCTGACTCGAGAGAGGGTAGCTGTTGAAGCGGTTCGTTCAGCAGGTATTCCTCTTCCCTCTTCCCCTCTTCTATCTTTTGTTTATGCATCAGCACAACATATGCATAATGTATCGTCACTACATTGTTCCACCCCTCCTACATCCATTCCATGCTCACTTCTCCCTCACCATCTGGTTTACTCCACCACCTCCCCTATTACCCATCCAGAGCTCTCTTCCTCTCCACCTCCTCCTCCCTCAGCACCCCCTCATCCATATAATCTTCGATCTTGCACATCCATTTGGGAATCACATCTATTATTCTCTGGCCTTGGCCTCACTCTCCCCTCAACATCCATCAAACCCCTACGGGGGCGCAAATCATACCTTTCACATGAAATTCTTCGAGGAGGTGCTGAGGTGACCTTGGGAAGATAATCCTCATTAGACTGGGTTCTTAGAGCAAAGAAAACCCTTGACATGGTTCCCCCATGAGATGCCTTTCCTTTAATTATAGGGGTTTGGCTAGCACTCCCAAAAAACTAGCCCTCCGCAGAATATTTACTGTTGAACCTGTTGATATTATCCTTCTACAAGAAATCCTGGGGAAAGCTCAACACATTACTAGGGTTCTGTAGAGTTTATGCCCAGGGTGGGATTTCATCACTCTTGATGCTTTGGGTCGATCAGGTGGTCTGGCCTTGCGATATAATCCCCATACTGTAAACCCTAAATCGACTTAGGGAGGGAAGGGGTACATTGGCATTGATTTTTTCTCTACGAAGATGGGAATGGAGTTCCGTGTAATGAATGTATATGGGCCATGTTAAGGGCGGGAGGCCTTATGGAATCATCTCCTCAATATGTCCCTCTCCTCACCTGACAACTTCATCTTGGGAGGGGACCTCAACTTCTCCATTGTATACAGTGAGTCTTGGGGATCATCGACACAAATTGATCCACTCTTTGATATCATGGAAAATCTCCTTGAACAGGCCCATCTCATAGATGTTCCTATGAATAGGCCACTACCTACTTGGAGGAATAGAAGGGTTGGGGAAACATCCCTTCCCAGAAGACTGGATCGTTTTGTCATTAAACATCCATTGATTCAATGTTTATCTCATTATGGGTAGTGGGTTGGGTTCGGAGGCATCTCTGATCACTCACCTATCTATTTGGAAATAACTGGTCCTCTAATCAAGCCCAAGGCCTCGTTCAAATTCAACTCATTCTGGCTATAGGATCCCTCGTTGATAGATCTGGTCACCAATTACTGGACACAAAACTCTCCCTCACATTGTCACACTTGGGCCAAGGGATTTTGTCAAAATCTTCTCTAGCTCAAGAAGCTCACTATCAAGTGGGCAAAGGAAAAACATCAAAGGGATACCCATACCCTCTCCTCTGTGGAATCAACTTTGGCGGACCTTATCGATGACAACAACAGAGGTTTCTTAAGTGCTGAAGCTAAATTAAACCTGATTGAACTGGAAAATAAAAGAGCCAGAATCCTAAAGGAATGAGAGGAAACTTGGAGACTCAAGAGCCATGTAATCTGGCTCAAAGTTGGGGATGAGAACACTAAGTATTTCCAAAACTTTGCCAAGGGAAGGAAAGCCTCCAATACTATCTGGAAATTGCCCATACCTGATAGAGGTATTGCAAAAACCTTTCATCAGCTTTCACAGCTGGGCATATCACACTTCCAACAGCTATTCAAGGAGCCTCCTGTTACAAACCTTGCTGAGATCATTCAAGTAGCAGGGCATTTCCCATTATTTATTGACAAGGAAATGGTAGATGAGATTACTTCTCCAATCACCAGAGATGAACTTGAAGGGATATTAAAATGGTTTCAGAAAGATAAAATCCCTAGCCCGGATGGTTGGACCATTGAATTCTATTTAGCATTCTTTGATCTCATTAGGAATGATCTTCTCAATGTTTTTGAGGAGTGCAGGACAACTGGAAGAATGTATGAGGCCATCAACGCCATCTTCATTGCTCTCATTCCGAAATCCGACTCACCTACATCCTTCAATGATTTCGTCCCATCTCACTCTATAATACCCTATACAAAATCATCGCAAAGATCATAGAAAATTAGCTTCATCCCATACTCTCCCACCATATTTCCCATGAGAAATTTGCATTTCTCCACAACAGGCAGATCCATGAAGCCATAGGCATAGCCCAGGAAGCCATTCATTCTATTAAATCTAGGAATCTCAAAAGCATAATCCTCAAGATTGATCTTGCTAAGGCATTTGATCGGGTAAACTGGCTCTTCATCAAGATGATCCTCATCCACTTAGGGTTCCCTTTAGCATTCACAGACTGGATTATCTGCTGCATAAACACAACTTCCTTTAGTATTCTGATTAATGGCTCGACATCCTAATTCTTTCATGCAAAACGTGGGTTGCGGCAGGGATGCCCTTTGTCTCCTCTTCTGTTTCTATTAGTGATGGAAGGACTTAGTAGGCTTATCACCTCTGCAAAAAGGGATGGCAGACTCACAGGAGTGAGAATGAATGAAGTCTACCACCTCACACATTTTCTTTTTGTAGATGATGTCATGATCTTCCTCGGTGGCAGCATTAGGGATGTATCCTCCTTCCATGATAGTCTAATTCTCTTCGAAAAAGCTATAGGCATGGATGCAAACCAATCAAAATCTACTATCACTCTGTCACATACCACCCCACAATAGGACAGAGTAGCCCATCCCTATTTTCATTACCAATCACATAATCTCTTGAATGGACTCAAAAACTTGGGTTTCTAGATCAAACCCCACAGCTATCGGATTGCTCACTGGATCTGGTTAGTGATTAAAATTGAGAAGAGGCTGAAAATCTGGAACCGTAGATTTCTTTCAAGAGCATGGAGACTTGTCTTGATAAAATCAGTACTGGAAGCCACCCCGGTATATTGGAGGTCACTTGCCTGGATCCCTCGGGGAATTCTCGGTCGTATACAACAGTTATGTTGCTGATATCTATGGAATGGCCAAAAGGAAGGTAAAACATTTGCTTGGGTAAGTTGGAAGAATATTGCTTTGCCAAAAAATGGGGCGGTGGGGGTTAAAAGATCTTCCTATTTTTGCCCAAGCTCTTGCAGCCAAGATGAGCTGGTCTCTTCTCATTGCAAAGAATCTATGGACGACTATGACATATCATAAATACATTTGGCCACAACAAACATTGGACTGGGTCCGTTTACAAGACTTGCCTTGAGGGGCCATATTCATTGTATAGAAAGGAATCTTACAAATAATGCCTTTCATTAGAGCAGGCTTGGCTTGGTGCATCAATAATGGAACATCTGTTCATTTAGGTATCGATCCATGGATAGGTGTGGGAAACATATACCAAATACATCCGGATCTCATTCATTATCTCAATCACATGAATATCACAACGATTGCACAGATCGTTGATCATGAACACAGTACCATATTTAGGAAACATTGGTGAACAACACATGATCTGAATATTCATGTTCAATGGTAGCATACCTGGGAATCATATCTAGTGGCATTGTCTGAAGCACATGTAACTCTCAATCAGGATCCTGATGTATTAGTATGGATCCCAGCAGAGCACGAGAAATACACTCCTAAACTGTGCTATAACCATCTTCTACTGGACTGTAAGCCCATGCACACTAATGCATGGTGGCAACAGATATGGAGATTGAAAACTCCACCATGAGCATGGCTCTTCATGTGGAGTGTATTAAGTAATAAAACTCCCACAAGTGAAGCCCTTATGCACAGATTTATACATGGCCTAATTTGGTGTATATTATGTAAACAAGCATCTGAATCTAACGAGCATCTGTTCTTGCTTTGTCCATCTGCTACTCATTTCTGGCAAGATGTTACACAACAACTACCTATGCGGAATGCATGACAAGGTTCTTCTATCTCACAAGCATGGAACAATTGGACTACAGCTCACAAGGGAGAAAAAGTGCAATGCTTACCTCTAATCATCTGCTAGACCTTATGGCTCACCCGGAATCGCCTTATTTTTAAGAACGAATCCGCCCACTGGCCAATGCTCATTTCAAAGGCAGTGGCAGTCTATCATGACATCCTTGAAGAGGTAAATTCACACTCTCACAAAATCTTGGGACGTGGTCGGATTGATAAATCGCAGCAGTGGGCTTTCTTTGATGGCGCTGCTCAATCACATGGTTGCAGAGGGGGTTTCTTGTTATACCTCTCAAAACAACATTGTTAGAAAGTCTAATTAGGATTAGGGGAGGGAACAAATAATTTTGCTAAGCTTATCACTCTCACACACTTGCTCATAACTACACTTCCATATAGATCTTTGGAGACTCACTAGTCATCACCAATTGGTTCAATAACAAAAATCATTGTCATGCTATTTCTCTACAAAATATTTTGGACGAAGTCTTCAATATCAAAACAGTTTTTAATACAGCCTCTTGTCATCATATATACAGGGATCACAATGAAGATGTTGACAAACTTTCCAAGGAGGGCTCGCTACTACCCCAAGGCTTGTGGATAATCGATGAGCAGCAGGGATCAGAGATCTATTAGTATCATCACAAGCCATATATAGATCAATAATACTATAGGGTGGAAAGGCCTTAAATATATTAATATTTTTGTGTTAAGATATAGCCATAATCAATATGTATATATTTATATTTCTGCTAATAAAGAGTTACACAAATTGAACATTGGTATAGGAAATGGCAACACCATACTTTTGGAAATAGCTATTATTTTGCAAAGGTCCTCGACCTACAGTTATCGCATATACCTTCGGCATCTACTACATGTAATTTTTCCTCATAATGAAAGATTACAATTTTTCCTTTGGAAAAAAAACTAATAAACATATAAGACAAACATTCTCAATTATATATCATATTTTTTTTTAAATGCATATTGATTTATAATACTTGGAAGAAAAAAAATCTATACTATTAAATTGAACATCAATATCAAATAGATTTAACATTCAACTCATTAGAACTGCAAACCTTGTATGTGTTATTATGGATAGAAATTATTGAAATGAATCAAAATATAAATTAAAATTCAACATTTAACTTCACAATTATTTGTATTTTCATATTTATTATTAAGTTGTGCAATTTTTTAGAAGTTTTGCGAGTGTGTTTTTCGAGTTTAATTTGAGGAATTTATTGAAATGTTTTTTGAGTCTAATTTCATAAATTTATTGAAATGTTTTTCAAGTCTAATTTCTCTAAAATCTGGGATAAATTTATTGAAATCACAAGCTTGATGGATAACCAATGCACATTCCAAGTGCTCTAGGGTTTTTAGGGTGCTGAACCCATATATGCAGTAAAAAAAAATAGTTTAAATAACACAAATCAAAATTTTACGTCAAAATAAGCCCAAAATGTCACACTAAACACAACTCCATTTATTATTTGATAATTCTTGAAAAAAAAGTGTTTTTCTTAAATTTAACATTAACATCAATTAAAATACAATATTTAACTTTCTAAATATGATATTATGTATCCATAAAATTATTACACATACAAACACGTAATAATATAACTATTAAACATATAACACAAATATTTTCATTCATACATCATATTTTTTTAAAATGTATATTGATTTATAATATACTAGGAAGAAAAAATATATATTATTAAATTGAACATCAATACCAAATAGATTAAACATTCAACTAATTTGAAGTGCAAACCTTGCATATGTTATTATGGGTAGTCATGTGATATTGTCATGATTATTTATATATTTCTAATGCATCATTATATTGTTATGGCTATTTATTTATATCAATTAAAACTCTTACAAAAATTAAATTTGTAAAATTAAATTAATATGCAAAAAAACAAAATGATTGCATATAAACAAAAAAAAAATTACAATTAACAAACACATTATGCAAAAAAATACAAACATTTAAAATACAACATTCACTTTATTTTTACAAATAAAATTCGAAATATAATTTTTACATATGGTATTATATATGTGTGAAATTATTATACACATCACCAAAACACATAAACAAACACATGATAGAAACAACCATTTAAATTTCCCAACACACACATGTACAACACATAACAATAAAACTTCCATCATTATAAAGTATATTTTTAAATGTATATTTATTTCAAATTATCTAAGATTAATTTTTAGAATATTATTTTCAATTAAAGATATTTTTTAATTTGTGTTACATGGGAAAATTTGTGATATGGTTTTGAGATATAGAAAGCTCAACCCCCGTAAATAATTTATAATTATTGTCCTTGCTTTGAAATGTATTGTGATATTGTGAATCATTATATTTTGAAATGTATTTGTAAAATCATTTTATTGTTTAAAAAAACTTATAACCTTATTATAAACAATCAATTAATTAATGCATATATTAATACTATTTGATAATTCTTGAAAGAAAAATGAATTTGTATGATGTTATGTGCACATAAAATTATTACATATATACAAACACATAATAATATAACTAATAAACATATAATGCAAATATTCACAATTAATTCAAACAATAAAAGTTTAATTTTTAAAATGTTGTTTTCAATTAAAGATGTTTTTTTATGTTATATCAAGAGGGAAATTTGGGATGTATTTGTTATTATTATTGTTAGTGTTTTGAAATGGATTAAGACACATACTATAATTTTAAAACCATACTATTTAAATACAAATACTAATTATAAATTTGTTAAATTGAATCAAAATATAAATTAAAATACAAAAATAAGCAGTTTCTTATGATATTATTTATGTTTGAAATTATTGCAAATAAACATAAATATAAAAAAATTACAATTAATAAACATATTATACAAAAAAATACAAAAGTTTAAAATACAACATTTCATTGATTTTTACAAAGAAGATTTGAAATAATTTTTTACATATGGTTTTACACATGTAAAATTATTATACACAACAAAAACAAACACATAATACAACAAACACATGACATAAACAAACATTCATACTTACACATTACAACAACAGCAAAAAACACACAGACAACACATAAATTAACAATAAAACTTCGAGCATTATAAATTAAATTTGTATTATTAATTTTTAAAAGGTTGTTTCAATTAAAGATTTTTTTTGTGTTACATAGAGAGGAAAATTTGTGATGTGTTTATGAAATGTAGGGTGCTTGAGATGCTTGTAAAGGAATTGTTATTAATGTTAGCGCTATGAAATGTATTTTGATATTGTTAGCCATTTATATTTTTAAAATGTAGGTTGATTGAAAACATTTGTAAAATGATTTTGTTATTCAAAAAGCTATATTATTATCATAAAATATCAATTAATTAACAAATATACTATAAATTTAAAGCCAAAATATTAAAATACAAATAATTATTATAAAAGTGGTAAAAAAAATTATGATTATTGCAAGTGCTTCAAATGTATTGTGATATTGTAAGTCATTTATATTTTTGAAATGTAGGTTGATTGAAAAAGTTTGTAAAATTATTTTGTTATTCAAAAAGCTATATTATTATCATAAAATATCAATTAATTAACAAATATACTATAAATTTAAAGCCAAAATATTAAAATACAAATAATTATTATAAAAGTGGTAAAAAAAATTATGATTATTGCAAGTGCTTCAAATGTATTGTGATATTGTAAGTCATTTATATTTTTGAAATGTAGGTTGATTGAAAACGTTTGTAAAATGATTTTATTTTTCAAAAAACTATAACATTATCATAAAAATATCAATTAATTAACACATATACTATAAATTTAAAATCATAATATTAAAATACAAATAATTATAAAACTGATTTCCAAAACAAGATAAAAATATATATTAAATTCACAATTAAGTTTTAAAATAATCTAATTAATTTTTTCAACTTGAGTTTTCAATAAATTTTATTAGAGGTTATTACTATTATTAATTTCTGATTATTACTACATCCATTACATAATACAATACATAAATTTAAAAAACAAGAATAAAAAATAAAACAACAACAACAACAAGAACAATCCTCACCAATAACCATGGCCATGGTTTTGATGAGGGCTTTAGGGTAGGGAATAACCCCTCCTCAAAAATGAATACCAATTTTATTAAATATGGAGTCTTGGGTTTTCCCTAAACATGATTTAGGGATAAATACATAAAATTATATATCATAAGCTTACATATTTATCTATCTACTTCTAATTTAACTTAAGATTCCATCTCCCCCTACACTTCTTTAATATCACTTTCCATCCTCCTTGTATTTATGAATCAATATTGTCTGTCCTTTTAACTGCATAAAACACAAAAAAAACCAAAAAATCACATTAATAATAAGACATTTTAATAAATGAGAATCACATGGAATAAAATAGTTAAGAAACAGAAGCTTGTGCACCTTGGATGGGACCACTAAAAACATCAATTTAAACTTTAAATACATTTATACTCATACCTATTTATAAGTTCACTTTATAATTTATTTATTCACCTAGGCTAAGATTTACACTAAATTAATGAATAATATTTTATTGGGCTTACAACACTACCTTCTTGGAATAAGAGCTATTAATGTTATATGCACTTTCTTTATCTAGTTACTCTTTAAAGAAACTACCCTGTTATGATTTCGCTATCCCTTCTGAAGAAAAAAGTTCTACTAAATGACTTAAACTTTCAATGGAAACCTGTAATTCCATTTATATTGCCAGAGTAATATAAAACCAAGCCATCGGCACTTCACTCAATACCAGCTACTAAAAAAACGACGGTAGCTACTAGAGAGGCAGCATCAATGGTTGTGGTTGTTTATTGGATTGCCCAATAGTAGGAAAAGTAGTTACTGCCATTGGTCCAAATAGATACATATAGAGAGATGTTGTTCCAAAAATTCATGGTGAATATTACGATTTTTTGATCCGATAACTACGTAATTGGGATTCAATGTTTGTGATTGGGTTAGAGATGAGATGGAAAAGATACATACAAAGAGATGCTTTTCCAAAAATTCATGGTGAATATTAGGAGCTATTGATCCAATAACTAAGTAATTAGGATTTAGATGTTTATGATTGGGTTAGAGATGAGATGGAAGAGAAGTTCTTGTACCATAACCACATATTTATTTCTCAGTGGAGAAATTTTATGTTCAATTTATGGTCATAAACATAGATGCATGTATGGGCATACCTATTTATATGTTTATTTAATTTTGACTTTAGGCTAGGATTTACACTAACAACCATGGTAAATTAATCAATAATACCAATCTGGACATACAATCCTAACATCCTGAAATAAGGGTTATTGATTTCATATGCACTTTGTTTACCTAGTTGAGTACCATACTACTATTTTTATATGCACTTTCATATCTAGTTACTCTTTAAAGAAACTACCATATTAAGATTTCACTATCAAATATGGAGAAAAAGGTCCTATTAAATAACTTGAGCTTCCATTGGAAACCTGTAATTCCATTTATATTGCCAAAGTAACATAAAACCAAGCCCCCATCATCACTTCATCCAGTACAAGCGACTAAAGAAGCAGGGATAGCCACTAGAGCAGCAACATCAATGGAAGTGGTTGTATATTGGTTTGCCCAACAATATGACAAGTAGTTGGTGCAATTGGTCCAAACTGACACATCGAAAGAGATGTAGTTCCAAAAATTCAAGGTGAAGATTATGAGTTTCTTGATCCAATTATGACATAATTGGGATTCAAATGTTTCTGATTGGGTTAGAGATGAGATGGAGGAGAAGTTCCTCTACCATAACCACATTTTTATGTCTTAGTGGGAATAGTAGGTGAAGATTATGAGTTTCTTGATCCAATTACGACATAATTGGGATTCAGATGTTTGTGATTGGGTTAGAGATGAGATGGAGGAGAAGTTCCTCTACCATAACCATATTTTTATGTCTTAGTGGAAAGGCTATTCCCATATGTACCTAGGGTCTCGTTGGTTTGTGCTTCGTATACTTAATTTATTCAATTTCTACTAGAATTTGCTCAAGTGACCAATATTTTTAAAAATATCTAAATATAAAGCATATGAATTGCAATACAGATAAAAATAAACCCTGAATGCAAAAGAATATAACACTCTAAATGATAACAAACAATCCTAGTATATCATGAATAGGCCAACAGAGAATATTAGCATTGAATGATAAACATGGTTGATACTGATAGAGAGGATATCAAATGATGAGTAAAATTATATAAAGAGCAAAGCCATTAGAAAAGAGCTTAGATATGGAATATAAAATTAAATGAGATTCGAACCCTTCACCTTCAGTTCAGATATGAAATGAAATGGTGCTTGATGGACAAAATAAAAAAGCAATCACGGTTTTCCTTATATAAAACATTATAAAAATTAAAAAATGATAATGAATTATTGCAAGAAGAAAACAGAGAAAAACTTAAATGAAAATAAGTCAAACCAAGAATATAAACATTAAAAATGTTAATGAGTTATTTCAAGAGCTTAAATGACAAAAAGTTGGACCAAAAATAGAAACATTAAAAAATGATAATGAGTTATTCCAAGAAGAAATTGGAGAAAGGGTTCGAGAAACTATTGGGATTATAACTCCAATAATGCTAGATCACTACAATGCTTAGGATATCCCTGATACCTAAGAAAGGGTTCGAGTCTAGCTGCTAGAGAAGAAGCATCAATGGCTTTAGCGGTTTGCTTCAGAAATGAAAGGGTTCAATGGCAGTGGTTGTCTATTCTGTTGCTACAGTGGTTTGCTTCAGAAAAGAAAGAAGGGTTGGACGGGATCGGCTCTCAACATACCCTTTGCTAACACCTGCATCAATATATGGAGGTAGATAAAGCATAGCTGGAAAGAAGGTTCTGCTATGTCGAGAAAGAAAGGAGGTAGCTAAAGCATAGCAAGCAAATTGCCCTCCCCGTTACCTAAAGAAAGGGTTCGACCCGATCGTCTCTCCCCTGCTGGATCAAGTATGATGATGCTGGTATAGTGTCAAATGCAAAGGGAAAGCAAGGGCAGCTACTATAGAAGCAGCATCAATGGTAGTGGTTGAATATTTTGATGGTTTTCCCAGCAGTAGGACAAATAGTTGATGAAATTAATTCAAGCAAATACATACAGAGAGGATCATGAGTTTCTTGAGCCAATTAGTAATTGGGGTTCCGATGTTTGTGATTGGGTTAGACGATGAAAAGAAGTTCCTGTACCATAACCATATTTTTATTTCTAGCTGGTTCATCAGCTTGTGCTTCCTATAATTAATTTATTCAATCCTAACTGATAAATTTATGCTCTAATTTGGTAATGTGGCTAATATTTAAAAAAAAAAATCTAAAAATAAAACATATGAATTGCAATACAGCTAAAAAAAATAAAGCCTAAATACAGATCAGGGTTCGGGTCACTAACCGGCAAATTTCCTCCACCCCAAAAACCCCGCCTCTGCATTTTCTTTGGAGTCACTAACCGACGAATTTCCTCCACCCCAAAAACCCTGCCTCTGCTATTTCTCTAGCCTGAAAACTCTGCTCCTGCAACTCCTCCAACCCCGGAACTCTCTGCCCCTGAAATAAAATACCCTGCAGAATTATTACAGCATGACACTTGAGTGAGGACTAGAAAGGAGCTGGCTAAAGCATGACGAGGCTCCCCTTGATGGAGGGATAATTTCCCATATCCTTAAAAGGAATTAAGAAACTGAAAAACAAACACAGATTCATTTTAAAATTGATATACCTCTGGCCCTGAAACTCTGCCCCTGCGTCTCCTCCAACCCAGGAACCCTGCAAAATGAATTATTACAGAATACATACATTGTCATCTACAAATCAAACATGATAAAAAGAAAAGAGTGAATACCTGAGGTTCAATCTGCTGCTAATTTCATCATATCTTCCTTTTCCCTTTCAACTCTCACAGATCAAAACCCAAGAAAAATCCTGACCCAACAACTTCACCCTCACAAATAAAAATCAGAATAAGAGTAAAACAAAATGGAAAAATAGAAAACACCAAAACACAACAATATAATAGAGCAACAAGAAACTACACATGGCCATGCTTAACACCAAACATGAAGAACAAACACCAAACAAAAAATCTCCACTCCCAAATGCCGCTCCGCTCTACTGGCAAAGGCCACTTCTCTACCCTACATTCCAATTTAATGGCATCGCAACCATTATATGCTGTTCAAATGAAAATTTTAAATCCGTCCTTACCCTACGATTTTACGAAAATTTTGAAATTCAAGCTGGCCTAGTACCGTTAAGCACGAAAACAGGCTGACAAAGTAGCATGATGATTGTTTTTTGAATTCTTTTTCAATAGGGACCATTATTCATGGTATAACCATTTAATGGTATAAAATAATGGTTTTTATTATTTCTTTTTAATATTAAATTTAATTGTATTAATAATTTCAATTTCAATTTAAGTTTTTAAATATTTTTTTCCCATAGTGAATCAAGTGAGTCATCATCCAACAAACCTCCCTATTTTTCTTATCTATAAGAGAATATACTCTCCAATCTTCTCACAAGAGACATAGTAGAGTTTATTATTTTCATAAGGGTGGTGTAAGTCCTATCTAGGCCTCCCTCCAATATCCAACACTTCAACAACTTGGAATGGAGGAATCCATTTTGAATTATTTTAACCATGCTTATGATCATTTTTTAATCCCCTTCTATCAATAAATTGTTGTATCCATTTTGAATATCCTCTTGAATTGTGTAGCTTGGGAGGTACTCCACAACCACAAGAGTTGCGTTTGTGTGAGTTTGCGCTGCAAAAGGGTTTTTGGGTGAAGAACTCGAAGCATTGGGGTTTTGTACCCGAGGTGTGGGTGTGAAATCTAGCAAAATCATTATTATTTATTGATCGTAGCAAGTGGATAACCCTAAAAGGAGTTATCATAACCGAAGTCAACCATGATGGGGTTTTAATTAACTCGAAGAAACCCTTACCTTAATTTAGTTGGGGATATTACTGTAAAGGACAAGTCTGCAAGGCTTGAAGAAGACCCTAGAGAGGGCTAAATGTTGCCCAAGAGAATCTATAAGAAAGCAAGAGGTAGATCACAAGAAGACACATCAAAAGGATGGCTTATCTCATGTAATCATGCCCTAGGAAAAGGTATGAGTACCTCAGGAGTCACAGAGACCTAATGAAGGACGAGTGAGAGCATAAAAGGGTAGATCCAAGACTGGAAAGAAGGTTGAGGTCGCTCAGAGTTATGGGGAAGGTTCTCCATTTCTTTATGTCCTCACGGAAGGTGAATCTATGCAAGAAGAGGAAGGGATAATTTTGTGGTGCTAAGGCCTAGGAAGGGATAATTTTGTGGTGCTACAGACCTCAAGTCATTTCCCGAAGATCTAGTTTTATATGCACTAAAATTGTGATGGAAGAAAGGGTTGAGAATCTTAGAAATCGGATCATGACCTAGTGATAAGGCCATAGATCAAATTTATGAAAGAACAATAAGAATTAGGATTGTGTGGTGGGTTGTCCTAAGATGAAGGATAGCAGTGAAAATCAACGTAATGATGTCAACTAGATCCTTGATGGACTAACGAACAATTGGAGGGTAGATTGTGTTGAGCCTAATATCAATGACCTAAAGGAGCTATGTACATTGATAGAGGTAGATTGAGGTGTTATAGATTGGGAGGCAAGAGGACCCAACAATTCTGTTCAAGGCACATGGACTAAAAGGGTTGTGTGTGGCCACCATCAACAAGTAGGTCAAGTTGTTCTTGTTCATGGTAGATTGGTTGTCAAAATGAGTGAAAACAAGCCCTAGTTGTGTCCTTGTATTAGGGTTGTATGTAAGGGCCAATATCCCTGGCACGAGAGCCCTAATATTTTTGTATTCTATATTGTAATATAACGAAGAATGTTTTAAAAGTTAAAATTTGTCATGTGCACTAGTTGATTCACTTATGTGTGTAGAATTTGTTTTGAAAAGTATTTTGTTGTGGCATTTAAGTGAGTTTGTATTAGAGATTCTAAGACCTAAACCTGATTATCAAGTGCCGCAGAAAATCAACATATCCACCTTCAAGTCATTCCAACACATATAGCTCTGCAAAGTTGTTGTTTCCTGCACCTACCAATCCTGCAAAAATATTTAGCATAACTTCTATAGCATCTTTGAAAGCTCATAGTTAGATACGCAAACTAAGGTTTCCTTTAGAGGTACCATCAAAGTTTAGTTTTATTTCTCCAAGAAGAGGGGGACTCCATTTTGAATGAATGTTGCATTTTGGAAGAGGGAACTCAAGAGGAGATTTTAAAAGAGGAAGCAATATCTAATGATTGAAGAATTATGACTTCCTCATAGTTGCAGATTGAATCTTGGAGGGATCAATTGCAGGATAAAATACTTTCCCTAATTTTTTTGATAAATTTACTCCAAGCATGTTCTTTAAATTGTGAGTTTTTTTTTTTAAATTCTCCTGCTACATTCTCTCCAAGTCTCCCATAAAATGAATCATGGAAGTGATTGTCAAGCTTTGTTAATTATGACCTGTCTTATACCTCTAGAAGGGATGAAAATAGCTAAAGGATTTCCATTAATAAGGATCAAGATGAAAGCTTTTGAGATAAGAGAAAGAACCCAGTGGATCCATTTCTCTATGAACCCAAACGCAGTGAAAAGACGATACATATATTGGTAGCTTATGTGGTCAAAGGCCTTAGAAAAATCTAGCTTAATAAGCATTCACGTTTTTTTGGTAACATTTAAAGATATAATAAGTTCATGAGCTATCGAAATAATATATAAGATCTATGTTCCTTCAACATGGGACGTTTTCTTAAAAGATATGAGCTTAGGAAGCATCGGCTTAAGCTTATTTTCAATGACTTTAGAAATGGTTTTGTAAATGGCATGCATAATGCAATGGGTATAAAAGAATAGGGGTTTTCACCATTGATATCTTTAGGAACAAGAAGAGTTAAGGAAGTAATATCCAAATCCAAATAGAATGAGTGTGTTCTTCTTGAATTCTCAACTAATTTCCACACATCCTTTCCTATGCTTGGCTAGCATGTTTGAAAAAAATATCTTGCGAATCCATCTAATGTTGGAGACTTGTCCTTCTACATCCCCATCACTATTTTCTCAATGTCCACTCGAGATATTTCACCAAGAAAAACAAAAATTTGTTCATGAGTGACTAGAGCAATAATGGTTCGAGTGATTTTCCTTATCATTGGTCTTTGATCCAAGAGTGGCATTATGAGTAGTTTCTTGTGAAGGATATGAGTTCTTCTTCTATATCTTGATAATTTTATAACATGTTCCCTTGTGGATCTTTGATGCAAGGAATCATATTATGTTGTTTGTACTAGACCATAGATTTATAGAAGAACTTGGTATTTCTTTCCCCTTCTTTTAACCATTAGAATATGTAATTTTGTTTCCATAATATTTTCTCTTGGTTATGTCTTTCTTATAGTAAGATATTATGTTTCTTTTATGTCCATCTCTTATGATTTCCCTTCCACCATTATTTGTTTCCGAGATTTTTCCATTTATTTAGATAATTATTCCTTTCTTTCATGGATATTACAAAATTCTTGTTTATTACATTTTTTCAAATTGTTTTTAACATACTCCAAACACTCCTAGAAGTTTTGCATGATCATTCGTCTAGTTATTGGATGTCCATTCCACCATTTCTCTATATTTTAATAAATGAATGATGTCTTACCTGGAAGGCTTCAAATATAAATAATATGTTGGTCCAACTACCTTTTCAATTAATATTTAGACATATAAGCAAATGATCTCCTCCAAAACATGGAAAAATTGAAGCTTTAATTGACATGCATGTGATGACTAGGGATTCTGACAATAAAAATCCATCTATGCAAGAAGCCACCTAAGCATTTCCTCCTATTTTATTATTCTAGGTATAAACTCCATTGTTGGTATCCATGTCTACTGGCTTGAAATTTTAAATAAAATCCTTAAAATTAGAGGAATATTCCTCTAATATGCATACATATCCCTTCTTCTTTTGACAAATATTTTATTAAATTAATGTCCCCCTCGATTATCTAGAAAACTTTCCCCAATTGATCATACATATTTTGCAAGATTCTAAAAAAAGAGATGTGTCCCCCTAAAATTTAAGGCCATAAACATTAGTAATATGTCCAAAATTTTTTGACCCAACATTCCGAAACTTACATGTAAATGTTCTTTGAATAGCTATAAAATATGAAAGAGTGATGTCCTTGGGGTCCCATAGGATTGCTAGTCCCCCCAATGCTACCTTGGCATCCACTCCAATACGTTGACAACCTTTTCAAACAAATGAAATTTTGGAGATTTATTCATGTATGCATTAAGTTTCTTGAAGTATATGCAATTATTGTCTTCTCTATCATAATTTTATCTTTGAGGAGTTTGTGCTTGGAATTACCATTTGGACCCCTTATATTCTATGATATCACTTTTATTGTCAATTTTGGGTGATAGGATGGTAGTAATCTGTCATTGGATTTATCGCACAAAATTTCACTAATTTTTCTCACATCTCCTATATCAATTATTTCTTAGATTTTTTGGCTCTTTTTTTCTCTTCTCTATTGTCCTTTATGTTTTCCTTGTTGTTTTCATTTTTAGCCCCTAAAGAAAAATATCTATGGATTCCATATCCTTTATAGTGTTAGGGAAATGTTTTCTAGGATTGAATGTATGCTTTTGAGATCAATTCCACCACCTTGTATGGAATTTTTAGTGGGTTGTTATTTCCCAATTCAGTACTAATGATTGTAGCTATATTTTTTCTAGCTTTGATTCCTCTACCTCTTCGACATTTATAGGCTCTTCATGCTCATATAGCATCTCCACATCCTATGAGTTGTTTTTTTTATCTTGGCCATTCTCTCTACTATTTTGAGTCGACATTTCTTGATTGCTCCCTAAATTGTGATTTTAGTTTTGATGCTCCCCCATTTTCCATTCTTCATTATTAACTTGGTTCTCTTCCAAATTTGAGAGAGTGTCATATATGTTACTTCCCTTTGCCATGGGCATTACTGTTGACGCATGGAAGTACTAGTAGACATGCAAGGATATGAAATCATATTAGATACCATAGGACCAAGAGATGTGGACAAACCATAGATAGGTTGTGTGCATGATGTCCTTGATGGTGCTAGCATTGTTATGGACAAAGTGATCTTGACACCTTGGAACAACGAGAAGAAAACTATAATCATGGTTCCTATGGATGAAGAAATATATTAGATATGTGCATGTGTGATCAATATTAGGGTGCAGATGTATCTCTTGTTTGATCACATATGATGAGTTGATTGAGGTTCCTATGGTTGTGTCATGCCATGGAAACTTTGTGTTATAGGCCATTTTGTCACATTCAACCAAATGATCTTGAACTTGATCAATCATCATTCATTCACACTTTGCAATCATCCCCTACAGAGACAAAAGCATCCCCTTTCCAGAAGTTCCAAGAATCCTAGATTACATTGCCTAAAAACCCTATTTTTGTGGATCATCGCACTTACCTTTAGGACAGACTGTGCTAACGCAGGTTGCACTCATGGAAACTGCATTGGCCAGTGTAGTTTACTTTCTCAAAAAATATGATGATAGTGAGAAATGAGTAAAAAATAAAATTTAATTTCAAAGTTTCTCTTTCTAGAAGCTTCAGAAGTAGTTTCAACCATTTACTATTGGATCATATCTCAAACTCCAAATATTGAGGTCTTATCTCTTATCTCCTATAACTTACCTCCCTCTAATATGGATCTAATCCCTAGAATGGTAAATCCCAAACCACCTCATTTACCCTATGAATTCATTGCCTCCCATAGAGTCTTGGCTAGATTTTCGAGGCTCTTAGTTATGCCCTCATGCTACTCATTTGCCTATAGAGGTCCATAATCCATCCATATTCTTGAGGTGTGATTGAAGGCTTGCTATTATGGAAAAGGAAGGATAAGGTAGCTGGGAGGGATTTACAAGGTCAAGGCCTACAAGGGATGTAATATTTTCCTACTTTTATTAATATAAAAATGCCTTGTTTTGCTATACATTATGTCTCATTTATTTATATGCAGAAAAATGAATACTTGGCTTCTTATTTAGAGTTGTTTGTATATGTTATTTGCATGTTTTGATTTTCTTGTCTGTTTTGGATGATTTGCAAGTTCCACTTATAATAATTTGAGTTGGAGCTAGAACTAACAAGCCAAGAGAAGGTGGAAGCTTACATCATATTTTATGTAGTTATTCCTTCCATATTTCAAACATCTCTAAGGAAAGAATTGCAATTTTGTCTTGGTTGTTTCTAGATTAAGCCACTATGTCTAGGGAAATTGGTTTTGTCCACAAAAGGAATTTATCCATAAAATAACTTGGCAACTCCAATGGGGAACAAGATGTTCTTTACCTGTTTCCTTTGTCTAGTTTTTAGGACCTTTGAAAATGACTCTTTTTGACTTGTTCAGACAGGTATGAAACCTAGGAAAGCATAATTTCAAGGTTGGTTAGGGTTAGTTTTGCGTGTTTTAAGAAAAATTGTCCCATCAAACTTTTTGTTCTAAGACAAAGTGACCCAATGCACTTGTCTCTCTTTGTATGTTTGATGATTTTCACTGGTTGATATATATCACTTGCGATGATCCTACAAGTGCAAAAACTTTGCATTTTCCATTGATCCAAGTGGATCTTCAGAAAAGTACCAATGGCATGACAAAAGGCTCAAAACTCAAAGTGGAATAATCTGGATAATATTAGCATCAGATCGAAGCTCCCATCATCTTGATTCTAACGGTGTGAACGATACTCAAATCTGAGTCCAGATGTCAAAGTTAGAGCAAGTCAAAGTTTGAGTTTGACTTGTCCAGGTAGCAGGGAGAAGATGGGATGGCATAGTTTCAACAAATAAGGGAGCGCCATGTGGCGGGATGCCACTATACCCTACATATCACATATCAGTGAAGAGGAGGAATGCTTAAGGAAGATTCAACCCCTGGCGTTACCGACTACGATTGTGATATCACATATCATAGGCTGGAGGAGTTACAAATTGGCCCCGACATGACTTAATTGCGATGTGATATACATTGCATATCCCAATCGCATGAAAAGGTGCTTTCTATGTGGTTTGGGGGAAAAGTGTCGATTGCGACCTCGTGGTGGGCGCTGATTGTGATACTGTGGTAAGGGGCCCAGACTCGATGTACTATATATTATGCTCAATACACCTGGTGGGTCCCCAGATGTTGCAATGTGCTAGATCAGTGTAGAAAGGGTTTAATGCCAATTGCGATAGTACGATCGGAGAGATGAATGTGAGACATTATGGCATACAGTGAATACTCCTGTTGGATCCATAGATATTTCAGGATGTTTGTGTCCAAGCTTGGGTTGTCTGTCGATATGCTGGAATCATCAATAAACCCGTCGTTGATACCCATGAGTTGTTCTAATGAGTTTTTTTATTAGACATTAGTTTTTCTATAGTGGAAGAGTCATTGTCGTGAATCCTTCTGCCTGCTAACCTTGGGTATTATGTTGGAATTGCCCTGATTTTGAGGGATGCCACCATGATCTTATATATATGACTGTTGCATCGGAGAAAGGCAGGGGAGGACTAGCCAAAACTCAGATTCTATTGTATACAGTAGACCCTGACCCCTAGCAGCAAACTAGAACCTCGTCTTGAGCAGCAGGGAGGTTCCGAGAAGTTTGGAAAAGGCTCGATTATCCAAATTGGGAGTTTGGATAGGTGTTTTTGCACTATTTTTCACCAAGAGTTCAGTGATTCTCTCTGTTTTCAAAGTTGGGCTCTCCATTCTCGACCCATCTATTAGCTTGGAGGTATAAGGGTTGCAATTTCTTGTTGTTGTACTTTTATCTCTTTTATGCCACTAATAAAAAGAAGGCCTCCCCATTATTGAGAAGGGCCCAAAGACATAGTCCAAACTGGACAAAATCCATAATCAAATCATTGTGTCATGGTTTTTGTGTTCTTCTGATTATTTCTGCATTTTTTATGTGCTTTTAAGTTCCATGGCTAATTAACTCTGTTATATGTAATTCTAATGCATATGTAAGTAAAATATCTTGGATCAAATTTCGTATCAGAGCATGTCTTTGTAGATGCGAATTGCATGAGTTTATGATAGCCTGGAACAAGATGCGAAAAGGAGAAGGAACACTTAACTCCTTTGATCCTAAAGTAGGACAAGCACAACGAAGAGGAAAGATGGCCAATGAAGAAGCTCGTTGGGAAGAGGAACAAAATTTCTGAAATGTATTCTAAATATGGCAGGAAAGGTAAACAAGTTGTTTGTAGAGTATGAGAAGGCACTTGGGTATGAGAAGAAGGATGTCGATGATCATGAATCAACAAATCAGGAAGGTGGTGGAGAAGATCATCACCCCTCTCCTTCCTCAATTGATAATTCTCATCACTCTCATATAAATTCCAAACAGACCTCTAAGAAACCATTCTTCAAGTTAGATGTGAACTTCGACCTACCCATGTACAATGGAGAATGTAGTGCAGAAAAAATCAATAATTGGATCAGACATATCGATGTTTACTATCGAATCAAGCAGATCAAAGAAGATGAGGTGAAAGTCCATTTAGCATCTCTTCAACTGAGTGGCATTTCTCTCATTTGGTGGGAGAGCAAGTTACAGAAGGGTAGCACAAATTCAAGTAACCTTCTTTCCTCTTGGTCTAGTTTTATTTCCGCATTAAAGGACCAGTTCTACCCTCTAGGTTATAAGAAAAAGGCACTTAAGGAATGCCAATATTTAAGGCAAGGTAAGGGCTAGAATGTGCAAAGCTTCACGAAGGAATTTCATAAACAAGCACTAAATCTGGGCATCTCATTATATGCGCCCAAAATTGTAAATAAGTACATTGGTGCACTACATAGTTACATCAGACACTCATTACTACTGTTCAAGCCTACTTCAATTGATACAGCCAACGTTAAAGATATACATATTGAAAGTTGAGGCAGGAATGATCGAGATGACCAAACCAAGAAGATGTCATTCAAACCTTAGCATGGAATATTCGAAAAGAAAGGAAAAGGGAAGGATAAGAAGATTCTCACTGCCAAGAAGGGGGATGAGGAAACACCATCATCCACTCACTACAAGAAAGATGGGCATGATGAGGACCACTACTGGAAGCTACATCCAGAACTAAGACTAAAGAGATTCAGTGGAAAGGGGAAGCAGAAGACAATGGCAACAACACATGACATTGGATCATATTCTGATGATGAAACATTGATCACGGTCATGGGCGCAAGAGGCACTCTTTCTATTAATGATAGTTCTAATTCGGTTGCAAGCACTAGTTGTTTGAATGAGCCTATGAGTCGTGAGTGAAAGAGAATTGAGTTGTTCCACATTAAAGTTGTGATAAAGCACATAAAGGCAGAAACTCTGTTTGATTCAGGTTTCCAAGAAAACTTAATCTCAAATTCCTTAGTGCAAAGGCTAGGCCTTGAAACTAAACCTCATCTTAGTCCATACATGCTTGGTTAGGTAAGCGATAAGGCCAAATTGCAGGTCATCAAGAAGTGTAGGGATAATTTTGTAACTACTTCTAAATTAGTTGATGAGGTAGAGCTGGATGTAGTACCTTTGGAAATCTATGGAATCATCTCGGGAAGTCCATATTTGTATGACAGAAAGGTTTTTTTCTTTCGGCATGAAAACAAATACCACCTCACCAACAATGGGGTAGAGTATATAGTCAAATCTCACCACACAAAAGTTAGAGCCTATTCAATGTAGGACAGATTAAAAGACTGGTTAATTCTAGTAAAGGGTGCATGCTCATGGTCGTGAGGGCGAAAGAAGACGAGATGGCTGACACTTTCAGAGGTTGTGATCCTGATCATAAGAAGGAATTATTTGAAATTGTATCTTAGTATGATGAATTGTTTCAAGAACCGAGAGGATTGCCCCTAAACAGGAAATCCAACATGAGATCCATTTGAAACAACATGCCCCTTTACCAAATGTTGGCATGTACAGGATGGCTTCTATCGAGATGGAGAATACCAAGAAACAAGTGTAGGAACTGTTAAATTAGGGAGTCATCAGATCGAGTTCTTCTCCTTGTGGCTCACCAATTGTGTTGGTGCCCAAGAAAGATGACACATGGAGGATGTTTGTGGATTATAGTGCGTTGAACAAGATCGCGGTGAAGAATGGATACCCTCTCCCTTGCATTGATGAATTGTTAGATCAGTTAAAAAATGTTGTTTATTTTTCCATGTTCGATTTGCATAGTGGTTACGACTAGGTGAGAATTGTAGAGCAGAACGTCTGGAAAACTATGTTGAAAACCAAGTAGGGGTTGTTCATGTTGGCATTATGATATAGGTATTGTCCTTGATGGAAACTCACTCATAGGCTAGTTCATATTTTATAAAGGGAAACTCACATTATAATAGGTCAATTGAAAGGTAACAAGGCAATGGTACAAAAGATCAGAAAGTTGGAACAAAAGACTACATATCAGAATCAGGAATGTGAGGAAAAAGGATGTTTTAAGTCAGTTTAAGTTGTATACGAAGGTTCACCTTGTCCAAGCAGCGTATACATGCGGGTTCACATAACAAAAAGAGCGTATACGTATGCATGCACTTTCACAAGAGGAAAAGTGTGTATGGGTTGGAAAATCAAGGAAATTTAAGATTAAAGAATACCAAGGGTCAATACCATGGTATTAGCCCACAATATTAAGCGAAGTAACGGTTATTTGATCCCATCCAAGAATACCACAGGTTCTAAGTGTTGTTTTCGTCTGAGGTTTTGAGAAAGGCCAAAAAATATATAAGGTGGAGAAGATCAAAGGGCCAAGTGTGCAAGTGAAAGGGTTTCTCAGGAATACTTCTATCTGAAGTATATTTTATGTTGTAGGGGCTATGAATATGATATGATCTGAAGTATTTTGTGCACCTTGGATAAAATATTGGATCAGGATCACAAGACCTGAAATGACTTATCATTGTATGATTTAATATTGGTTGGGCTAGATATGATTTCTTACGTATGTTTTATTCTTTAAATGTTATGATCTGGGTATGTCTGAAGTCTAGAATAACAACGAATTTGTAAGTTAGTATTTGTAGATCTATACGCTAGTTCACCTTGTTGAAAGTGTGTTTACACGCAGGTTCAACTCTTCCAAGTTGCGTATGCGAAAGAAAACCATGTTGTTAAAAAATGACTGATCTATGTGATCAATGCTGCTATTTTACTATTGTCTGTCAATGATGTCTTCTTAGATTTGAAAGTAGAACTGAATGCATAAGGAGATTGAGTTTGATTGATTGATTAATTAAGTGAGAAGGGTGATCTTTGTTGTTGTATATTTAGATATCTGTAATTTGATAGTAGATCTTCAGAATGTTACTGGCTGATATAGTTTTGATTCAGAGGTTTTTATGATTCAGTAATTTTGGAGATATACGCATGTTTGGTTAAAGGAAGTACCGTATACATGCAGGTTGGCTTCACTGAAGTAGCGTATACATTCTGACATATGACTTTTGAGGTTACAGTTGGTTTTGGTTAATGATATAGGTTTTTGGGTTCAGTACAGTGTTCTGGTGACAATGATCTGAATGTTCAGATTGATTGATTGTTGGTAGATGTAGTTATTGCAGTGGTGATTAACTATGTGCTTATTTACCAAGAGTATTTGGTTTGAAAATTTATGAAACGTGGTCCCTGGAGGAAGAGAGAAGGTCATAGCCTTCTGTAGGCCAACATCTACGTACTGGTAGACATATCAGCTAGTACAAGAGCTAGGGGGTTGTAGCTCCCTTCCAGTAGAAGTTGGAGAATGAGAGAAGGTTTGACCCTTCTGCAAGTGGGTGCCTGCATACTGGTATGAGTCTGCACCAGTACAAGATTGTAAACAGATTTGATTTATATTAAGAATAAGACAAAGACGACAACAAAAGGTGGTTTTTCTCCCACATTGGGTTTCCACCTTAAATCTTGGTGTCCATGTGTGTTGCTTATGTGTAATGGTTTATTATGTTATTACTGCACATAGTTATTGTTTAATAAAGTATTGATGCATTGATTAGAGATCAACACATGATGAATTAACTGAATCATAAGTTCTCTGGGTATACGTTGGCTTCCTTAATAACAGTTGCATGCACACACGAGTTCACTTCAATGAAGTAGCATAGATAAATCTAATTGTGAAATGAAAAGTTATTAAATTGTAAATACTGATTCACCCCCCCTCTCAGTATTATTTCCAATAGTTCGAATGGATGGTGATGCCATTCATACCGTGTAATGCTCCAGCCACGTTTATGAGGGTAATGAATGACTTATTTCAGCCATTTCTCAATAATTTTGTTCTTGTGTATCTGGACGATATTATTGTGTACAATAAGACATGGGAGGAACACATGTGTCACATAAAGAAAGTGATCGATGTTCTAAAGAAAGAGAAATTATATTTGAAACTGTCAAAGTGTCATTTCGGAAAGACTTCTCTAATTTATTTAGGCCATATTGTCAGTAATGGGAAATTAAGGACAAATCCCTCTAAAGTGGAGGTGATAATGAAGTGGCTTGAGCCCATGAATGTCACAGAAGTCTAAAGTTTTCTGGGCGTGGTGCAATATTGGTGAAGGTTCATAGCGAACTTTTCCATTATCACAGCCCCCTTGCATACCTTGACTAGTGTGAAGTGGGCCTTTTAGTGGGGAGGAAAACAGAAGAGATCCTTCAACACACTGAAAGAGAATATCAACACGGCCCCAGTGCTAGCCTTACCAGACCTTCAGCAGCCTTTCAAAATTGAAACAGATGTCAGCGGATATCCCATGGATGTTGTATTGATGCAGCAAAGAAAGCATGTTTGTTACCATTCAGAGACTTTCTCCTAGCATCTTGTGAATTATCATACGTATGACCAGGAGTTGTACGCCTTGATCCAGAGTGTAAAGAAGTGGAAACATTATCTGATCGACAAGGAGATAATCATCCACATGGATCATCAACCCTTGCAGTATCTTTAGTCACAAACCAAGCTTCAGCAACCCCGCCACTTCAGATGGATGGGATTCCTCCAACAGTTTCATTTGGTAATAAAATATAAGAAGGGCGCTAGCAACAAAGTAGTAGATATGCTTTCTCTCCCTCCTATTTTTGCATCAGTAGTTTTGCAAAATGTTTCTTTTTCATTAGAAATTTATGCTGAACAATATGCTAATGAGAATGATTTTAAAGAAATCTATGCAAAACTGACTCGTGCATCGCAGGTAGACAATTATTACTTGCTTGGAAATATATTGTACTAGCTTGGAAAACTGTGTATACCCAATAATGAGAGGATTCATGTAATTTGAGAGGCTCATACCTCTATGGTGTCTGGTCATTTTGGAAATGAAAAAACTTTATGTCATTTACAGAGGTTTTGTTTTTGGCCACATATGAAAAACATTGTGACTCGCTTTGTAAAGGATTGTGTGTTGTGTTCTGTTTCAAAGCCCTATAATAGAAAATTGGGCTCTACACACCACTCCCTATTCCAAGTCAACCACGGGAAAGTGTGTCCATGGACTTCGTAGGAGGTTTACCTATGTCTAGGAATGGTCATGACTATTTGTATGTCGTTGTGGAGGTTTAGTAAAATGTGTATTTTAATGCCTTGTAAAAAGTAGGTCGCTACTGAGTAGACTATTTTTTTTTCTTTTAGCATGTCTACGTTCATTTTGGGCTACCCACATCTATTGTGTTAGATCAAGACTCTTGCTTTCTTGGGGAGTTTTGAATCATCTTGTGGAGAATGATGGACACCAAGCTGAAAAGAAGTACGACATTTCATCCATAGATAGATGGACAGACATAGGTTGTCAACTACACCGTGGCACACTTGTTACGAGGCTATTGTGGGAAATATCCCAAGTTATGGATGAACAACTTCCTTACGTGTAACATGCATACAATCGAGCAGCACATTCATCTACACAGAGATCACCGTTTGAGACATGTTTTGGCTATCTAATGATAGATCCCTTTGACATGGTCTTTGGGAAAGAGGAGGATGGAAATGGACAACAGATTAATTCATCAGGAAGTGCAGGAGTAGTTGGAGAAGAGTCAAGCTCGGTATAAAGATTGACATGACAAGCATTGAGTTGGCCATTAGTTTTAAGTTGGGGACAAGGTATGGCTCCATATCAGCAAAGATAGGATGAAGGGAGAAGGGAAGAAACTGAGACCCATTAGATATGGTCCCTTCACCATATTGGAAAATATTGGAGACAATGCTTTTCGTCTTGACTTGCTTGCTTATATGCAAATGTACTATGTGGTAAATATGGAAAACCTGAAGCTTTATGAACCTCCATTGATTATGGATACCGATCAGGTTGCACAAATTCCCACAGTGGATAATTTTGCACTCGAGTATCTAGATAAGTTGCCTAAAGATATCATAATCGACCAGAGGACCATAACTTCACAACAGGGAGATGTGGAGTACATTCATGTTGGCTTCAAAGGAATGCATCCAGGAAAATCTCAATGGATGGAGAAGGAAAAAGTGAGGGAGAAATTTCCTCACTTACCAATTGACTAAAAATTCTTTTGGTGGTCCAAAAGCTCTTAGTGGGGAGGATTGATCTAGGTGGATCTCCAGAAAAGTACCAGTGGCGTGACAAGAGGCTCAAAACTCAAAGTGGCAGAATCTGGATAATCTTAGCATCGGATCAAAGTGCTCATCATCATGATTCCGACAGTGTGAATGACACTTAAATTTGAGTCCAAATGACAAAGTTAGAGCAAGTAAAAGTTTGAGTTTGACTTGTCCAAGTATAAAGGAGAAGATGACTTGGCATAGTTTTAGCAAATAAGGGAGTGCCACGTGGAAGGATTCCACTGGATCCCCGCATATTACAAATCGAAAAAAAGGAGGAACACTTAAGGAAGAATCAACCCCTGGCGTTCCCAGTTGTGATTGCGATATCGCATATTGCAGGATGGAGGAGTTACGAATCAGCCCCGATAGGACTTAGTTGCGATGCAATATACATTGCATATCACAATTGCAAGAAAAGGTGATTGTGATGTAGTTCGGGGGAAAGGATTTGATTGTGATTTCACGGCGGGCGCCGTTTGCGATACTGCAGTAAGGGCCTCAACTCGATATACTATATATTATGCTTAATACACCTGGCGGGTCTTGAGATGTTGCAGTGTGCTAGATCAGTGCGCCAAGGGCTTCACGTCGATTGCGATTATGCGATGGGAGGGTCAGATGTGAGACATTATGGCATATGGTGAATACTCCTGTTGGATCCATAGATATCGTAGGATGCCTGTGTTTGGGCTTGGATTTTCCATCGATAAGCTGGAACCATTGATACCCATGTGTTGTTGTAATGAGTTGTTTTATTAGACATTGACTTTTCTATTGTGGAAGGGTTGTTTTCGTGAATCCTTCTTCTTGCTAACCTTGGGTATTATGTTGGAACTGCCCCGATTTTGAGGGATGTTTCCATGATCTTATATATATATGATTGTTGTGTCGGAGAAAGGCAGGGGAGGACTGGCCAAAAATTAGATTCTATTGTATACAGCAGACCCTGACCCCTGGTAGTAGATTGTAACCTCACATTGAGCAGCAGGGAGGTTCCAAGAAGGTTGCAGAAGCCCTGGTTATCCAAATTGGGAGTTTGGATAGGCGTTTTTGCACTATTTTTCACCAAGAGTTTAGTGATTGTGTCTATTTTCAAAGTTGGGATCTCCATTCTTTTCCCATCTATTGGCTTGGAGGTATAAGAGTTGTAATTGCTTGTTGGTGTACTTTTATCTCTTTTGTGCCACTAATGAAAAGAAGGCCTCCCCACTATTGAGTAGGGCCCGAAGACATAGTCCAAACTGGATGAACTTCGTAATCAAATCATTGTGTCATGGTTTTTGTGTTCTTCTAATTATTTCCACATTGTTTATGTGCTTTTAAGTTCCGTGGTTAATTAACTCTGCTATATGTAATTCTAATGCATCTGTAAGTAAAATACCTTGGATCATCCATGCGTTACACCTAGTTTTGTTTTATTTTCAGTGTCTTCTTGAGTCTCTAGTCTATTCAGGGTCTCTGTAAAGCCAACAATTTGTTGGAATTAAGTGTGGTTGCCTTTCCTATGAGAGTTTGTTTCTTCTTGTCAATTAGGGTCTATAATCATTTTACTTGGTTATTGATTTGTTATAATGATTTCATTTTACAGTTCTGATCTGTGTGAATGTTTTTTATTCAATAATCTACTCATATTTCATTTTTCATTGCATTGAAAATTGAAAAGGAAAAGAAAAGAAAAACTCATTTTCTCATACAATGACTTGGTAATCCTTTAATTTTCTCATGCATTAGGGCTTTGAATTTTTGAATTGGAATAGTATAAATTTAACAACTTATTTGGGAGTTCTTGTTTGCTACATCATTGTTTGAAACTCCTTCCCTTCTTTAGTTATATCTTCATTGAATGAAAAGATTTCATTTTCTCATGCCGCATTTTAGGAGTTCAGGTGAATTTGTTTCGAGCCTTGAAATTGAAATGTTAATCAAGATCAACATTTAAATTTATTAATTAACCTAAGGAGCATTTGGAACATTAAAGACACATTTAGTGGTCTAGGCTAGAAGACGTGTTCCAACGTCTCTAAACATAGGAGTTGTCGTTACTTTTCAGTGTTACATAGGTTAGTTTTCCACATACATCAGAGTATATCATAACGTTCTTCCACGTACCTTTTGGTATATAGGATGATGCTCCACCTACAACGAGTATATAGGAACACCCCCATCGTATGGCTACGCATTAGAGAACACTACTATAGACTGTGCTTCCATGTACCTTCAGGTATATTTTGGAAGTTCCCACTAGGCTGCAAAGCTATCATAGGTAACCGTAGTGGCCACCTTGTTAGTTGTGATACATCAAACACAACATTCAGGGATATTTCCCGCATGTACTTAATCATATATTGTAGTTCACTGTGACTTGGTAATCCTTATATGCCTAGTTACCCATGTTTATTTTTATTTGTGCCTTTTTTTTAATCAATTAACTGTGGAAGAACATCCTCTTTGTTCACATATAATGCAAATATTGCCTCCTTTACCTCCACAGGCAACACCTGGACATCATAAAGAAAACACAAACTACCGAACCTAGTACTTCGAAAGCTACCCCGTCTAAAAGTACAAATGAAATTAATCAACCGGAATCATCACTTCCTATTAGTACCGAACCCAAAGTTACATCCTTAGAAATTGGTGAGTTAGAGACAATTGAAACTTCTCAACCAGAAATTGTTGAGACATTAGAACCTAAAGTTATAGAACCTGAAATTGTAGACTCAAAAATCTTACAAACTGAGGTAATTCAACCTGGGGAACCACAAGTTATCAAAATAATCACTCTAAGAACTTATTCTTACACTCCTTTTCCTTTATCTCATCCACAACCTTTGTCCTCAAGAGCTGAAGAAGAACAACTTCCACCCGGTTTATTGAGTATAGAGGATATTACTAAGGAAGATCCTACTCGCCCTCAAACTCCTATTCACATTATAGGAACTCCTCTCTATCAAGCTTTTCCTTGTGTTACCCCTGATACTCAACTACAAGCTCCTTTACGTCAAACTCCTCGATTTAATTCACTCTTGAACTCTCCTCAGAAAATTCATCCACACACACCTTTGAGAATCTTAGTGATGAGAGAATCAATGGAAACCACCCAACCTATATCTTCCATTATGATTGAATTGAATGAATTTTTGGTGACCTTTATGTTCATCACTTCACTAGAAACTCTCCTATATGGTGGTCCCTTAGTGCCACCTGGATACCAGTCATTATAAGGAATCTTTTCTTGTGTGTTGTCTAGTCCATGGACTTCTCCTTTACCTTCATCATTTGGAATACTATTTTTTCTATCTTTACTGAATACACCACAACCTGTTCTACTTGTTACACCCCAAAATCCTTTGGATCAATAATATGGTGCATTTCTAAGTGGATTGGGACACCCACAACAACCCACTCCATCTTATACTAGATACCCTCCCGTTAGGGGTCAATGGCCTCCTTTCACTCCATATCCTCTAGCTCGAGGGAAACCTATTGTTAGAATGTTCTTGCCCATTGATTAGATGTTGCAAGTTGGTGTTTCACCTGTCACAAGTCCTCTTCCTATTGGTGCTCCATTTCCAGGAATGGCTCTTACTCCTTTGAAAGTTACCATCCTTGTGTCTAGTCAACTTAGTTAGGTCTTAACTCAAGTTGGACCTATCAATCTATCCAGGCCATGCCTGAGGTTCCTACTTGTCAACCCATCTAGTCTATACCTCAACTTCCTATCAGTCAACCTCTCCAAGTCACACTTCAAACAACTCAACTTGTTCAGGTCGTATCTCAAATACACACTAGTCAACCAGTACAGGGGATTTCTCAAATCCCATCTACCCAGCTTGTTCAATGTGTATTACAAACTTCCTCCAACCTACTTGGTTAGAATATACCCCTGGTACAAGTAAATCAACATGTTCAAGGCATGTGATAGGTACAAACCAATCAACCTAGTCTAGGAATGATGCAAATTCCATTTGGACAACCTTTACAAGGTATGCCATAAATCCCTATTGGCTAAACAACAACCATACCACAAGTACCTTATGAAAGTCAGTACATCCAAGGTCATCCTTTCCAACCTTATCAAGGTTTTCCTATAACTGAGTAGCCTGGTATGGCTTGTCTTACTTTTCAAACTTCTCCTTACCTTGGTGGAATGCAAATGCCAGTGGCTCAACCCATTCCATATTATCTAGGATATCCCCCACCAATAGTTAACCTTTACCCTCAAGGTTACCAACCCCCACAAATAGACTTCAATAGGTAGTTGTCATTTATCGTAACACTAAAATTACTGGACCTCTCATGTCTAACCAATGATCCAATCTATCATTCTCCTTGGTGGCCGACTATTATAGCTAAATTGTCGAGTGATATTCTCGTGTTCAATGGGAATTTTGGAGAAGACTCATCAAACCATGCCATGACTTATCATTTATGGTGTTTTTATAACTCCTTAAATGATGATTCTGTTCATTTGCATCTTTTCCAACGAACTATTATTGGTTTAATGGTATGTCAAATTACCTAGAGCTTCATTTAACAACTTCAATGCATTGGGAACAATGTTTATAACTCATTTTAAATTACCAATCCATTACCAAACTGGTATCGATCTTTTGACCTCCATAAAACAATCTGACTCTACTCACATATTCGATCACACACATGAGTGGATGCATCATCATCGATTGGTCGAAACCTATATTCCAGATCAATTGTTGGCATAATGATTAATTAAATCATTGTGTCCTTCTATATCTGAGGATGTTTCCAAAGGCGGAGTTGTTACCAAAGAGCAACTCATTTCTCGTGCCCAATATTTGGATTTAATTTATACTCAATCTAGCACACTTCACAATAAAATATGCAATTCTCCACGACCCTTTCATATTGTTCCTCCTCCTCCTTGAAGGAATCACATGCTACTAATGGTGTTATTGATTACGTCGGTCAACAGTTAATGAACAAGTCTTCTAGTCAATTCAACCTGAAGTCTTCTCCTACTATGGGTAATCAAAGCCCATCTTCTATTGATCATGTAAATGCTTCTGAGATTAATATTGTTCAATCTACTAAAGGAAAATCTGAACAACCAGGAAGTAAAAAGAAGGGTGAAGGAAAGACCAAACAATAAAACCCTCCACAGGACAAATAGAAAAATTAGTCTCTTGATGAGAAATGTAAGTCGTGTTATCCTTGTCTCATTTGCCATGAAGAATATTTCACCAAAGGCTATCCACATCAAGCAGAAATCAATCAATTCTTGAAAGTTGCATCTACTGCATTTGCGATGTTGACAGACCTTTTCCTGAATAGGAGACGAATATGGCATTGGGAAAAATACTGAGAGAGAGGGGGGTGAATCAATATTTTTAACTTACTTTAACTTTTCATTTTCTTATTATGATTTTTAAATGTTATTGTTATTCATAAAACCAACATATGTATGCTACTTCAGTGAAAGAAAATAGTATATATCTAGTTAATTAACTTTTCATACATTTCATCAATTGTTCATCTTTAACTAGTGCATCATTACTTCATTATACATTCATTATCTAGAAACCATGAGCAATAAAGAGAAGATACTCATGGTGGTTGTATTGGCTCTCTAATACTTCAATATATTTGTATATGTGTTGTGATATACACAATATGTTATGGATTGTTTCATAATGATTGTATGTATGTTTTGCTTTCGAATCTATGTTTACATGTTCCTTCCATGTCAGTGATTTATTTCCAACTATTTTGCAATTAACTTCTGGAATGTTTTTGTTTATTGTATGTCTGATTGGGTTTCAACTCACTGATTCCTCTCATGGCTGTAGGTTTTAACCCCGTATAGAAATTACATGCATACGAACTCTAAAAATAAGAAAATAAACAATGTGAGAGCATAACACATGAAACACATATACATAGAGATTTTCCCCTGGATCCCAAAATCGGGACTACCGGCTTGATTTTTCATTATGTTCAATACATATTTATACATGCCGAAGCATGCAATACCATGGACTAAAAACCATCACGTCCAAAACCATGTGTGAAAACCATGCACAAAACCATAGGTAGGTCCACCTAACCTAATATAGGGTCCAAGAAAAATTTCCCTGGGGCACTACCTCATACCTCGTAGAGGGGGGCTACCCACCCCCCTCAAACCTCCTATGACCCCCTCACTACACAATCAGTGCAATGAAGGGGTCCACCCAACCTAATATAGAGTCCAAAAAAATTTACCCTTGGCGTTGCCTCGGACCCTGTAGAAGGGGGCTACCTGCCCCTCTCAAACCCCCAGTGACCCCCCCACTACACAATCGGCACAATGAAGGACCCCCTAGTTTACTACATGGTCTAGTCATGGAAAGAATATAACACAACCCAACATTCTCCCACTTGTTGTTTTCTTTCCACAGGGGGCCACAAGAGAGCTTAGTCATTTATCCAGCCCTACAATTCCCATTTTTTCTCTACACCAAGAGAACTTCTCAGAGCTCATGGATTTTGTCAATGCATCTAAAGTATTCTTCAAAGTGTCCACCTTTACCAGCAACACCCTTTTTTCTTCTATCATATCCCTCACAATGTGATACTAAACATCAATGTGCTTTGTCTTTGAATGATAAGTAGGGTTCTTTGCCAAGAAAATTGCACTTTGGTTGTCACAGTCTATCGTTATAGCTCCCTGTACTAACCCCATACTTGAACACAATCTCTGCAACTAGAATGCTTCCTTGCTTGCATGAGTGGTTGCCATGTATTCTACCTCTGTAATTAATAGCGCCACTATAGATTGTTTCTTACTCATCGAACTGACTGCACCTCCAAATAGGTTAAACACACACCCACTTGTAGATCTTCTCTGGTCTAGATCTCTAGCCCAGTCTGCATCAGCAAAGCCACAAATATCCAACACTTTTTCCAATCATGGTCTTCCTTGGTAGCACAAACCATAATCAATAGTGCCACGCAAATACCTTAAAACCCTCTTCACTGTTATCCAATGCTCCTTCCCTGGTTTTGACATAAACCTTCTCAATACTCCCATTGCATGTGCAATGTCTGGTCTAGTATAGACCATCACATACATCAGGCTACCTACTACACTGACATATGTAACATGGGACATGTCCTCTTCCTCTTCTTGTGTCTTGGGACATTGTTCAACAGATAACTTCACACCTACATGAATAGGAACCTTCACCGATTTACTATATTGCATATTAAACCTCTATAGTATTGTCTCGACATACTTCCTATGGTTTAACCAGAGCTTCCTCTTTGCTCTATCTCTTTTAATTTCCATGCCCAAAATATAGTTTGCAACACCAAGATCTTTCATGTCGAATTTGGAGGACAATTGGGTCTTCAAATCCTGGATAATTTCTTTGTCATTTCCAACTAACAACATGTCATCCACATACAAGACCAGATAAATAACACAGTCACCAATTAATTTAAAATACACACAGTGATCTACTTTGCTTCTAGTGAAGCCAAGTCCCCGTATAAATGCATCAAATTTATGATAACACATCCTTGGTGACTATTTTAACCCATACAGAGACTTCTTTAACGTGCATACCAACTCTTTCTTACCCTTCACCGCAAAACCTTCAGGTTGCTTCATGTAGATCTCCTCTTCTAGATCCCCGTGAAGAAATGTTGTCTTCACATCCATCTGTTCTACCTCAAAATCAAAAGCAGCAACAACAAATAAAAGTAATATAATAGAAGATACGTTGGCAACAGGAGAAAAAATATCACCAAAATCAATTCCTGACACCTGGGAATAACCTTTTGCTACCAACCAAGATTTGTATTTTTCCACCTTTCCTTCTGCATTTGTCTTCTTCTTGAACACCCATTTGCTGCCAATGGGTTTCCTTCTGGCCAGCAACTCGACCAGATCCCAAGCCTCATTTTTGTGCAAAGATGCCATTTCATCAACCATGGCCTCTTTCTAGAGTTTGATATCCTTTGAATCTATTGCTTCCTTCACAGTTTTGGGATCATCATCAATAATAGATAAAGAAAAATTTGAATAGAAAGTAGATGGACTATACCTTTCTGCCTGCCTTCTTTCTCGAACTAATCTTCTCACACCCGAAGTTTGTGGCTCTTCATCTTCTGATTCCTCTTCTACTGTAGAGTCAGATTCTTCCTCCTTAAGCTCAAACTCTATCTTCTCAGGTTCCTTTGGTTGGAATTCATGTTTAATAACATCTTTCACCTCTCTGAACACCACATCTCAGCTATACACAGCCTTCCTTGTTACTGGGTTCAAAAGCTTATAACCCTTTAAACCATCCTTATACCCAATAATGATGCACTTTTTAGATTTACTATCCAACTTTGTTCTTTTCTCCTTTGGAACATGTACATATGCATCACATCCAAATACCCTCAGATGTGAAAGAGAGGGTTTCTTACCAATCCATACCTCTTGTGGAGTCTTATCCTCCAATGCTAATGAACGTGATCTATTGACCAGGTAACATGCTGTCTCCACTACCTCTGCCTAGAATTCTTGTCCTAACCCAAAACCACTAAGCATACTTCTTGCCCTTTCCATGAATGTCTTGTTCATTCTTTCTACAACTTCATTTTTCTCAGGTGTATATGGAGTAGTCTTATGTCATGCTATACCACACTTCTTACAGAATTCTTCAAATTCCTTACTGTAAAACTCTTCACCGTTATCTGTCCTCAACACCTTTATCTTCTTCTCTATCTGGTTTTCATCTAGAGCCTTAAATTCTTTAAACCTAACAAAGGCTTCAAATTTCTTCTTGAGGAAATATATCCATGTATTCCTTGAGAAGTCATCTATAAATGATACATACTACATAGAATTACCAGTGATGGAACCTTCACAGGTCCAAACACATCACTGTGCACAAGCTCTAATATATGTTTCGCCCTCTTACCACCAGAAGGGAAACTCACTCGATTCTACTTCCCATATACACAAGTTTCATAGAAATCAAAATCTACAAAGCTATTACTCTTACCTTCTACCATACCTTTACCATGAAGTATTCAAAGGCCCTTCTCTCTAATATGTCCAAGCCTTTGATGTCCTAGCATGGTCTTCTCTCTAGAGATCACTAGATTTTCTCCTCCACTTTCAGGAACCACAGAACTGTTGCACCCATCAACAATAGTGCTACCTTGCAACTTGTACAGAGCTCCAATCCGAGCTCCCCACATCAATACCAGTGCTCCCCGAACCATCTTGCATGTATCTTTCTCGAACACTATTTTTACACCTGCATCATCTAGCTTGCTTACAGAAATCAGATTTTTGGCCAATGTAGGAATATGCAGAACACCCAGAAGTGTTCTAACCCTTCCACCTTGCAACTTCAACTTGACTTTTCCATGACCAACGATTCTAGCCTTCCTGTCATCCCCCAAGAAGACATCACCACCATCATATTTCTCATACTCGCAGAACCACTCGCTATGGGGAGTGAAGTGAAAGGATGCGCCTGAGTCAATCAACCATGCCTCATGATTTACATGTGTACTTAAAGAAGCCAAGTACACATCCCCACCTTCATTTGAGGTGGTTTTCACCTCTGCAGAAGGAGCATCATCATATCCCTTTCCTTTGTCAGGAGATTTATATTTACAGTCCCTTTTGTAGTGCCCTTCCTTTCCGCATTTCCGGCACACCACCTTTACAAGCTTTCTTGGAGATTTAGATATCCCACTCGCTGACTTATTTTTGTTTCTGTTATGGGACTATCCTCATACAGACAAGGCATCACCATTTTGGCTCTCCATATTTTTCTGTCTCATCTCCTCCATCAGCAAGGATGAGACTATTTCATCAAACTGCAAGGCAGTTGCATTTTTACCTATTGCAATAACCAGACTATCCCATGAATTTGGTAGAGAACACAACAAACTAATGCACTTATATTCATCTAAAATTTTAATATCAATAGACAATAACTGACTTACAATAGTATTAAATGCATTCATATGCTCTATCACCGAGTCTCCATCTTTCATCCTTAGGTTATACAACTTTTTTCGTAGGAACAGTTTATTCACCAGAGACTTAGATTGGTACAAAGTCCCTAATTTGTCCCACAAAGCCTTCATCGTAGCTTCCCCTGATACATTCAGCAATACTGAATTTGAGACACACAACCATATTGTGCTCTTAGCCTTCCGATCCAACTTCTTCCATTCTTCATCAAACACTCCCGTTGGTTTAGTACCCGGATCTACCACAATTCACTAATCCTTATCCACCAACAGATCCTCCATCTTGAGCTTCCATAAATAAAAAATTTGACCATTAAATTTCTCGATCTCTATCTTTCCACTACTCACCATCTTCTTTCACCACTAGAATCGATCCCACAAATCTCCCACTAAACAGGTCTACCATAGGCCCGAGCGAAACCCCTCAGCAACAAAGACATCCCCTTGAAGCCAAAACAACTCTGATACCAAATGTAGGTTTTAACCTCGTACAAAAATTACCTGCATACGAATTCTAAAACACAGAAAATAAACAATGTGAGAGCATAACACATAAAACACATATACACAAAGATTTTCCCTTGGATCCCAAAACCGAGACTACCAGCTTGATTTTTCATTATGTTCCTTTCAATGTTACAATACATATTTATACATGCCAAAGCATCCAATACCATGGACCAAAAACCATCGCGTCCAAAACCATGTGCAAAAACCATGCGCAAAACCATAGGTAGGTCCGCCCAACCTAATATAGGGTCCAAAAACAATTTCCTCGAGGCATTGTCCTAGACCCCATAGAGGGGGGCTACCAGCCCCCCTGTGACCCCCCGCTCCGTAATCAGGGCAACGAAGGGGGGGCTCTGCCTCTCCAACCCCCGGTTAACTACATTGGCTAGTTGTGAAAATAATATAACACAATCCAACAATGGCATACTTCTTTTTATTACTGTTGAGACTTATGCGTATATATGTTTGTAGTTTGTCAATATTGGGATGATTCTTGCTTCATTGTCTGGGAATTTCACCCTTGTCCCCACTCCAACACCTTATCATTTGATATCCAAGAGCAGAATAATTCATGGTGGCAGTTGGGCCCACATACCAGATGAGGATCTTATCCCAAACATTTTGAGGTATAATTGAGACTTCGCACCTGGGAGGTCCCCTTAGTTGTTGGCGCTAGAAAGAGGGTTAGGTGACAAGCTGAGCCCTTGGAGCCTGTAGTTTAGTCTTATATCTGTAAATGGATCCATCCAAAATTGGCGCTAGAAAGAGGGCTAGGTGACAAGCTGAGCCCTTGGAGCCTGTAGTTTAGTCTCATATCTGTAAATGGATCCATCCCAAATATTTCTCCCAGGGTGTTTATTTGATTTATCCATTTTTCAATGTTCAATCCTTGATGAGCATCTCTATCACTTGTCTTAGTTAAACTTTGATGGTGAGCATGGAATGTCCTTGATCAAGCACATTTTTGGTTTCTTTTAGTTTTGTGAACCTTACGAGATTGATGATGAAGAGTTGGATTGTGTGCTCTTCCGCCTTACCCTTGAAGGTCGAGTCAAGAAATGGTGCCACACGTTACTAGCAGTTTCCATTCACTCATTCACGCTACTCATCGGTAAGATCCAGGAAGCGTTTCATAGGAGCAATTATGAAGATGTGTTTAGAAGGATAAATGAGCTCAGAGTGAAACCTGAAGAATCTCTAGATGGTTTTTATATTATATTTGTTGACTGGGTGTATCTGAGTGAAAATTTTCAATGATTAGTTTTCATTTCTCTGCAATGTCTTAAATTTGAAACCAATCCCAATTCTCATGAGTATCATGATAATTTGTAGGTTACAAAGAGTCCAGATTTTACCCCTAATATTGTTTTTCCTATCCCTCTGAATCATGAACAACCTCAAGCCTACGAGGAGGAAATTACTACTCATGAAATTTCTCATCCTCCTCCATCTTTGTTACCAAACTAATTTTTGGTCATAAATAGTTTAGATGATGAAAAATGCTTGCGAGAAATGAACCAACTTGTATCTCCTCCAAATATCTCATACATCCTGTTAAATCTGAACCTGAAGGTCAAGTTGATATATGTCACCCTGTGAATGAAACAAAGATCGAGTCCATTGAACACATGTCTCACTCTATTCCCAAATTTCATTCACCTGTTGGCAATGACTCGGGTCTTGTCTTAGGTAAAGTTGGTTCTCCTATCAAATCCACGAACTATGACACATATGAAAATCCTTTTGTGTAGGATATGAGTCTTGGTCTAATTGGTGCCCCTTCATTTTACCCTTTCCATCCAGGGTACCTTGATTTGTTTCATGCATCTACTACACTGACGGTTTCTACAAATCACTCACATGTTTATCCTGCTCGTGTTGATGACAGTCATGTACATGGGGGTGTTGTTTCACAATCACAGTATGAGGATCTTAAATCTATTGTTCCCAATCTCTTCCACCCACAATCCTTATTAAAGGAAGAATAAGGCCTTACATATCGCCCAAATCAAGATAGTTCTCTCATTAATTCCTCATCACTCTCAATCCAAGAAGAGCCTTATGTGACATATACCCAACCTGATCAAACTGGTGTCTTCGACGGTTGTCATTATATCGAAAATGTATTTGCTCGTACCCCTGATGATTATCATTCATACCCATCTATTAACCCTATGAAGCCACTATAATTTGATGATTCATGTTTAGAATGTTTGGGGACTCATTAGGAATTTGAATCACTTCAGCTTCCACTGATGGTTATGTCAAGTTCTCACGTTCCTAATGAGACCCCTAAACCAAGTCAAAATAGCGTTTTGAAATTAGGGTTTTTGCACATCATTCTCCTTGCGACATCATATTACCGGATGCAAGCTCATCTTGGAAATTCTATGATTCAGTTAAGGTATCTACGCACACATCTTTCCATCCCCTATCAACTGAGATAAATCAACCTCTATACCCTAATTTGTTTGCTCGAGGGAGTAATCTGGCCATTGTTTCAAATATTTTTTGTTATGGCTGAGCCAATACAGTTTGTGAACATATACGATCAGATGATGTCTTACAATATCCTAAATGGGAAGGTGCCAATCACCTGGCCTCTCCTCTGCCTGAGACTCCTCTGGTTGATTCAGTTCATTCTTGGGAATCTAAAGAATTTGATCTGTTGAGATGCCTATCTATCAATATTCAGACATTTGATCCAATCCACAATATTTTCACTGATATTTGTCCTATCACAACTAATGATAACCATATGAATTCACCTACAAATCTTACGAAACTACTGATAATTGATGGCTTGTCGTTTGAAGGTTCAGAGCTTTGTCAAGACGATGAGGCACTTCAACTTCCACTGATGGTTATGTTAGGTCTTCATGCCCTTGACAAAATCTATGGACAACTTTAAACTAGGGTTTTTGCCATTGAATCCTCACCTATCTCAGTTACACCTAGCAAAATCCACTCTTTTTAGAGTCATCAAGTTGATCATCCTCTATATCATGATAGAGTTGTTGATTGGATTAAAGGGTCTTATCTCACGGTTTTCTCTACTAGAAGGAAACATCTTGCCTCACTTACATTGGATTTAGGGTTAAGCATGAATGAATGTATGTCATGGTTGGATGATTATAAATTTCAAGTTTGTGACTCTATTTACTAGGATTGTATTGTAGGTTGCCTTGAATGGTATTTTCTGGTATGTTTCTGTGTAAGTAGACATGAATTTCTTGTTGTTGTGCATGTTTTAAAGGTGAGAATTTTGGCTTTTGTGCAACTCTTTTTGAAGATTCTAATTGTTGTCATATTTGTTTTTGCAAGTCATGAACTGCTGTGACAGTTGCATTGGAAGTTTGATTTCACATGACCTGACCTCCTCTCTAGTTAAATTAGGGTTTAGGGTTTGGACTAGTTAGGTTTTAGGTTTTTCTTATTAATTTATTGATTGAGGTCTTTCCCTTAGAATTTTCTTTATGGTTTGAATTTTTTATGTTTTGATTTCCTTATTGTAGGTAGTTTAGTTTCATGCATTTTGATTTTCTAATAATTTGCACTCATATCCTTACATTTTCTCATTGTTGCATGACATTCATGTAATCTCTGCATATGCATTGCATTGGTATTTTAATTTCAATTAGCTTATCTCTTTTTCACATAGAATTACATTGCATCATAATCCATGTCTGCTGCATTACATCACACATCTTTCTTCTTTCTTGGCATACACTTACCTTTAACCTAGATTGGAAATTCCCTCTATGTTGTGTTAGCGTCAGTCAGTTCAACCTGTCAACAGTGATCAAATATGCTCTTACAAGGTGTTGTTAGGGTGTGAAGTCAATTTTTTTTCATTTCAGTGAGTCTTCAAATAAAAATTTGGTCATTGGCTGTTGTGTCTAGGTCACTACTGCTCCCTTCACTTACTCATGGTCTTCATCACTCATCATGGTAATTTTCTTCTTCGAGGTATCATATTTTCATTTAAGTGTCTTGGGTCATGAAATGGTTAAATTCCTCATTTTAGGTCATGGTCTAGGGTTTCACTCCATGTGTCATCATGATACCATATGTTGCCAAAAACATGTCCATCATGTGATTGAATGGGTAAAATGGAGTTAGCAGCTTAGGGAATGAAAAATAAAGATAAAGGTAAAGTTTTATTTCAAATAAGACAATGTTACAGTACACTACCTCACCTCATCATTTCTCATAGGGACATGTTTGCTTCAAAATATGTTTATTACCAAATAGAGAATACTTCTACAAAAGTGAAAATGTTTTTGTCCATTATAGTCCAAGGAACAAAAACCTCCTTAATTTTATGCAGAGCTGTTATGATTGGAAAGAAATGCAAAAATACACTTGCTACGAGAGAGTTGCTACACTTCTAGATAACTTGACTTCAAGACAATTTTTCGAGGGATTGGAGTAGGTGTTGGCAGTTCTTAAGGAATGTATTGTGTAGTAGACATCCTATTGTGTAGCAAACATCCTACGCTTTCTAATGGTACCTTCAGATCATGATTTGGATTAGTGGAAGGCTTCCAAAAGTGCTGTGTAAGTTGGTGTTGCTCTTTTGTCAGAGACACCCTAGGTTTTGGAGTGACCTTGGGAAAATCACTTTTTCTCCCTGATGGAGTGTCCAAATTGCAGGCTTGAGGAGTCTATCTTATAGCAGACTTCTAGAGCTTTCAAACGAGCTATCAAGTTCTCAATTGGGAGCAGTTTAGCACCTCAAAAAGTGGCTTGGAAGATGGTGCTATGCTCAGAGACACTACGCTGTGCTCATGAGGCCGACGCTATGCTCAAGAACACTGCATTGTGCTTCGACGCTGCACTCAGGAATACTACACTGTGCTTGGACCAGAGTACCTCAAATTTTCCAGAAACTCACCCAAATTGATTTTTTAAGCTTGCTCACTTGTTTTATTGCAATTTTAAGCCGAGCTATAGGTAAGTAAACCACCTTACTTACCCTTTTTAACTCGAAAAATGAATTCATGCCAAATATTTCTTCAATTAGGGTTTTCTAGTGAATTTCTCGTGCAAAAATGATAGGGTTGATGATGGCCATTTTCCTTTCTTGATCTTTTACAGGTAAAATATTACCCTACACCTTTATACATGTTTGATATGCCATGTAAACCACTCAATCAACCTCAAAACATAAATTTACCTCACTAAGATTGAAACCCTAGTTCATTCCTAGGGGTTTTGGGCACTTTCCTTAAAAACTCTATTTTTTCCCTTTTACAAGCACATTGTTCCTTAATTTCTCTTCCACTCATTTTCATAGGTTTTCCATAATCCATATCCACCTCTTTCAAACCTCCTTTACCATTTTATCAACTCCACCTACCCAACATTTCATTTTTCACTCATCCCTCACTATTTTTTCCCCTTTCCTATCATCTAGGGCTTCAAAAATGAAATGATATTGCTTCACCAAGCCATCACCAAGACACGTCAGCACAACCTATGGAAGTAGGGTTATCAAAAAATCAGAGGAGGTTCCCAAGGCATCTAGACCTGAGGTGACCAAAACATAATAAAGATGAAAAGGACTTGCGTTTGCTTCTCATGGTGAGAAAGGGGTCAAGCCTTCTTCATTGACAAAGCAGGGACCAACAGTGAAAGATAAAGACACAATTGAGCATGAGTTTGAGCTAATTGATTTAGAGGCAGAGGATCAGACTTCAAGCCTGCAATAGACAATTAGAGATTAAGATTATCAAATCAAGGAGCTTGCAATCAATATGGAAAGAGAAAAATATGTCGTTTCATTCCTTGAACAGGAGAATAGTCAGCTCAAAGCAAAGGAATTGATCATGAAAAAAGAAAAACCAAGTTATTGCAGCAGGATGGCAAGGGAAAAGAGATCATAGAATCAAGCGAGCCTGAAGGATCAAAAGGGAAAGGAAAGAGGAAAAGGCCAAGAACAAGGGGCCTAAAGAAAGCTTTGCAAGAAGAGCAAGAACAAATTCTGCTGAATGAAAACCTTGACCTAGAGGATAGGATTTCCCTTGAGGTCCATCAAGACAAGGAATATTGGCTCAAATAGGGTAAATGAACACTTGGAGAAGCTCCTTGAGAATGCAAATAGGGATAATCACTTGCTCAGACACATGCCGCACCACTACCAAGCTCAAAACATGATCACCAATGTCAAAGTAAAGCAACTTGAAAATAAGCTCAAGGAGGCCAAAAAAGACCAAAAGGATGAGGGAAGCTTGCAGATGCTTGTTGAAGCATCTATGAAGCTTTAAAAAATAGGTTTTTACACCTTCCATCCAATTTTGAGAAAATTTTGAGCACATTAAGTTTTCTGAGAAATTTTGGTCTAAATTCAGAAATTTCGCTGCTCGAGAAGCGCAGTGTCTTGGCGCTGTGATTTTTCCTCAGGATTCCATTTGAGTAAAGGTCTACATTTATGGAAAGCTCTTTCCATCCTATAAAACCCCATTTGCTCATATTTTGCAGAGGTGGCTCAATTTTGGAGAAAAAGGCAAAAAAGTGGAAAAAAATAGCATTCTTGACCATTTTTTTGACAGGCGTTGCGCTTCTGGAGCGACCTTGGGAGAATAAATTTTTTAAGGCCTTACTATAGTCCAAATTTAGAAATTTAAACTGTTCTAGAAACTAGACTTGAAGGGCTAGTGGATTGTTCTCTAATTTTTGCATTTTGACTCCTAGAAGGCACCTAAAAGTCAACTTAAATTCAGCGCTACGCTTTTAGACTTTTCTGTGTTTTAATTTGTAAATTTCACTGTGTAAAATTTGTAGTTTCTAGTTTGACTTAGTGAAACTCAAGATTCTCTATGTAATGGAACTAGTTCAGAGGCTATGTGATGTGGGCATGAATAAATGTACATGATAGGTTGTTTTTGATGTTTATTAGGCCTCATAAAAGAAGCAAACTCCTAAACAAACTCTCCATGAAGTGTTTGAGTTTCACCTTCTCACTCTCACCTATTGGTTGAGAGAATATTGGAGTCAGTTCCTCCATAAAGGAATTTGACTCTTGAAGGTGGGCAAGTGGTCTAGGAGATTCTATATGTATCATTTTCTCTTGAGGAGAAGAGGGTTGAACTTTTTGTGAAGGAGGCTTGCATGTAATCATGTTTTCAGCTAATATAGGGACAAGTTGCAGCTATTTTCAAGGAACTCTAGCCTAGTGAGTTCATGGTGCTTGTACTTCATTCTAATTGTTTTCTCATGGTTTAAACATCTTTATCTACATTATATTTCTTCTTTATATGGATTCCTTACAGTGAAATATACAAAATTCTTGTTTTTCAAGCTCTGATATCTGGTTTTCATAGTATGTTTATGTCTTTCTTAGCTCATGAAATCATGTCTACTTATGCTCATTAGTTTCTTATTCATTTTCTCCTCTATAATACACTGACAATTATTCAAAATACACCATGGCTTTTGATATCTAGCTCCTTCTCATATTTTCTCTTGCACTCGTACAAGCTAGACCTATTTGTGGCTCCAAACCCTAAGTTCAACAAACCCTAAAACTCAAATTTTCACAAATAAACAAACAAATACACATACCTAGACTAAAATTCATTTGCTTTAAAGTCATATCACTAATAAGAAACTTAGAGAGATCCCTCTCATGCTCAGTAGGGCTAGCTACTGAGCTGAAGTGGTTTGAGGTTACCCTTCTCGATTTCCTTTTTAGCCTAGGAGATTGGAAGAACTAACATGTTGCATGCCACTGCATGAGCCTTTATGAACATGAAGCTTTCGAACCTTTGATACTATGAATAGATTTCTCACACCTGTTTGCACATGCTCAAAACCCTAAAGGAATTTTTCTTGGCCTCCTCACACATGATGACACCCTAAGCGTTATGAAACCAGCTCACAAAAAGATAGAAAAGATAGATCAACGCCTTAGAATTCAACCCCTTCGAGGGGTCAACCTCCTTTACATTAGACAAATGAACAATTATTGGATGATTCAAATGACAAATCCTCCTTTCCATATATAGGAGTCTAAGGGGTCACAATATAACTAAAGCTGACCTAACAATAATAATATAAAGGCAAAAAAATAACAGTAGTGAGATTCTATGGGGCACAATCATAACAATATGGGGACAATAGAGGCACAACAATAACAATAAGGGATGTACAATGATAATAGTAATGGGGGAATCACTAGTATTATAGGGACCTAACATGCCCCTCTCCTTAAAAAAAGTGTTGTCCTCAACGCTTTAGCAGTTATGGATGCTTCTATATAAAATTCTCATCCTCCCATGTGGAATCTTCAACTAGTAAGTTCTTCCACTTGATGAGATACTCTGAAATTGATCAATTTCATAGACGTCGAGTTCTTGTTTCTTTGACTGCTTCAGGTTCCAATATGTTTTTTCCTTCTTCATCAAGTTATGGAAATATTGTTTGAATTGGAAGCTTGTTACCTATAACCTTCTTTAAGCATGAAACATGGAAAACTGGGTGCACTCGGGAAGCTGCAGGAAGCTCCAATTTGTATGCCATAGTATCTATCTTTTGAAACACCTTGTATGGACCATAATACTTTGGTGATAATTTATTATCCTTCTTAGATTGCTTGAGGGACATTTGTTTATATGGTTGTAGCCGTACGAATACCCACACCTACATCAAAACTTATTTCGTTGCGATGTGGATCTACTTGTTGTTTCATTCTATTCTGCGCCAAGGTGAGGTTATCCTTTAAGAGTTGGTGAACTTGTTGTTGATGCTCGATGTGATCTTCCATTGCTTGAACCTTATAATTTTCTCTTAAATATGATGTGATGGATGGTGGATGATATCCATAAAGTGCCATAAATGGGGTCAATTTTGTTGCAGTATGGAAGGAAGTATTATACCACCATTTAGTTAGAGGCAACCATTTGACCCATTATGTATGTTTATCAGATACAAAGAAATGAAGATATCCTTCCAAACATTTGTTTATTATCTCAGTTTTCCCATCAGATTGAGGATGATAAGATAAGCTATGAGCTAATTGAATATCAAGACAAGAAAATAATTCTATCCAAAAATTTCCAGTGGAAATGGGATCTCTATCGCTTACAATAATCTTTGGGTTTCCATGTAGCTTTTGAATTGTTTCCATAAATGCAGTTGAAACTGTATTCGCTTTAAATGGATGATATAATGCACAAAAGTGTGCATACTTGGTAAGTCTATCAACTACCACCATGATAACACTCTTTCCTTCGGACATGGGTAAACCTATGATAAAATCCATTGAAACCTCCTCCAAATGTTGGCTTGGAATGGATAAAGGTTGTGATAGTCCTGGGGTCTTAATTGCTTCAACTTCGTTTTCTTGGAAAACCAAAAATTCCGCCACAAACTTTTGAATATCCAATTTAAGGCCATCCCATAAAACATCTTTCTTAACCTTGTGGTAGGTTTTTAGAAATCCTGAGTGCCCTCCTAAGGAAGAGGTGTGCAATTCCCTAAGAATATTTTGTTTGAGTTGTGAATTCTTACATAGGTATAACCGATCCGTGTACCATAACAAATCATTTTTCTAGCTAAAAGTATCAGACGTACTGGGATCTTGTTGTATCTTTTGAATGAGTGCCCACACTTCCTCGTCATTCTTCCATTCATCCCTTTATTTGTTTATCCAATTTGGTTGGATAATAGAAATGGTGCAAAGAAATGCTTCCACATCCTCATCCTTTCTTGAGAGTGCATCTGCCACAACATTTTGCTTCCCTTTTTGTAGACAATTTCAAAGTCATAACCCAACATCTTTGTGACCCATTTTTGTTGTTCTTCTGAAGATAATCTTTGTTCTAAAATGTATTTAAGACTATCATGATCTGATTTTACCTTGAAGTGTATTCCCATTAGGTAGGGTCACCATTTCTTAAGTGCATGTAGTATTTCCAACATTTCCTTCCCATAAATAACTTTGTGTAAATACTTTCCTTTGATTGGATGACTTTTGAAAGCAATGGATCTTTCTTCTTGCATTAAAACAACACCAATTCCATTTCCTGAGGCATCACTTTCCACAATAAAGGTTTTCCGGTGTAGCTAAGATTGGTGCTTGGCACATTGCCTCTTTAAGATGTCCAAAGGCCTTTGTTGCTTCTAGAGTCCATGAAAATGCATCTCTCTTCAATAATATTGTTAGAGGTGCTGATATTCTCCCATAATTCTTATCAAACTTGTGATAATACCCTATCAACCCACGAAATCCTTGTAGATGCTTTATGTATGTGCGAATTTTCCATTCCTTAATGGTTTTAAATTTGCTAGGGTCTACCTTAACACCTTCATGAGATACAATATGACCCAGATATTCCACCTCTTGTACTCCAAAGAAAAATTTGGAGATTTTTGCATATAATTGTTTCTCCTCCAATAATTTTAGCACCATGTCAACATGTTGGACATGATCCTTCCAAGACTTGCTGTAGATTAGTATATCATCAAAAAATACTAACACAAATTTTCTAAGGAAGGGTTTGAAAATGGAATTTTTCAAAACTTGAAATGTAGAAAGTGCATTAGTAAGGCCAAAAGGCATGACCAAAAATTCATAATGACCCTCATGAGTTCTAAATGTTGCTTTTGGAATGTCTTCAGTCTTCATTTTGATTTGATGATATCCTGAATGAAGATCCAACTTGGTGAAGTAAATTGATCCATGTAATTCATCCAATAATTAATTAATGGTGAGAATGGGAAATTTGTCTTTAATAGTGAGCTTGTTGAGCTCCCTATAATATGGACACATGCACCATGATCTATCCTTCTTGTGAACCAATACTACTAGAGCAGAGAAAGAACTTTGACTAGGTTGAATTATAACAGCCTCTAGCATTTCTTCAACCATACGTTCAATTTCACTCTTTTGAACATAGGGATATTTGTAAGGCCTGATGTTTGGAGGAACACTTCTTGGAATCAAATTAATAGGACGATCATGATCACGAATAGGTGGGAGGCCTTTGGGAGTCTCAAATACCTTGGAATGATTGTCCAAGACTTTTTGGAGATCTGGAGAAATGGATGATTTCGATGTGGGAACCTCTAGTGAACATAATTGTGCAAGTATGCCTTGTTGTTCTTTCTTTAGAATATTTGTCATTCCGTTAGAGATTATTATCTTTCCTGGTTTCCCTGTGATACCCCTTAATTCAACTTCCTTTCCTTCTGAAGAGAATTTAATGAAAAGTTCTTGAAAATTAAAAGCTACTGTACCCAAGGATTGTATCCATTGGACTCCTAGTACAACATCAGCACCACCCATTGGAATGGAAAGAATTGGGCTATTCAATACATATTCTCTCATGGATAGCTTGATATTATGCCACTTTCATGAGCAATTTATGGTTCCTCCACTTGCAACCATCAGTTGACACTCTGGTGCTGGATATAGGAAGAAATTTAATTCCTTGGCTATCTTACAATGAATAAAATTATGGACACTTCCTGAATCAATCAACACTATTGCCTTTTTCTTCTTGATATGCCCTTCTATCTGGACAGTTTGAGGAGTGGTAATTCCAGCCAATGCATTACAAGATATGGTCGGATTCATTTATTCCTTTTCTAGGGTTTGTTCCTGATGTATATCCTCTTATTTTTATGTTTCTTGTTCCTTTTCTTCCTCCTCTTCACAATCTATGTAAAATAATTTCTTCTTCACAAACTTATGACCTTTAGTGTATTTGCTATCACAACTGTAACAAAGCCCTTTTGATCTTTTTTTTTTTCCAATTGTTGTGGTGTCAAAATTGTAGGTTGTGGATGGCTAGGTGTAGCAACACTTCCATATTTATGATTGTGAGTGGTAGGCTTCCTTGTTGCCATAATTTTGCTTTCCATTTTTCTTTTCAACCTGAATGCCTTCTCCAATGAATTTGGTTCCCAAAGGTGAACCTCATGTTGGATGTTATCTTTTAAAGTCCCTATGAACAGATCAATCCTATGCTCCTCTGGAATATATTTTACCCTTATATTCAATTTCTGGAAGTCCTCAATGTGCTCCATCATTGAACCCTTTTGTTTGAGATATATCAATTGGCTAAAAAAGTGTTGCTTTTTGTATATTCATAATGTGCTATATTTTCATTCGTAAAAATAGCCCAAGTAACAATTTGTTTACGAGAGCAAAGTCATAGATACCATACAAATTGATTTTGTTCCAAATATAAAGTTTCAATGCATACATTTTGTGTGTTTTGCACATTATGGAGATCAAAAAATTTCTCCATCTGTAGTATCCATGTTTTGGGATACTTTCCATCAAAATGTCTCATATCGATCTTTGGAACATGGTGGTTCTTTAATCCAATGTTAGAGTCTATGAAATCATGATTAACATTTAATTTGTTCTCATCATCAGTTTCCTTTACTACCCTTTCGCCATTAGTAAGCATTTCTTGTAGAAACTTTGTCGAATTTGTCTTTAAATATATCTTCAAATCTTCCATGCCTTTCTTTAAATCATCCATGTTAAATTCCATTCCATCCATCTTAGCTTCCACGTCATCCATCTTAGCTTCCACACCATCCATCTTAGCTTCTACGTCATTCATCTTACCTTCTACGCCTTTATTTAAACCATCCATCTTAGCTTCCATGCCTTTCTTTAAACCATCCATCTTAGCTTCCACACCATACATCTTAGCTTCTACGTCTTTATTTAAACCATCCATCTTAGATTCTATTACTTTTTGTGTTAGTGAAATTTGTTTCACTTGGTCTCGTAATTTTGATATATCATGTTGCACTTCTTCCTCTTCTTCATGAGTCATGCTAGAGCTTTTAGGTTGCTTACTAGGTGTTTCCATTTTATTTCTTCCAGGCATCAATTACCGATAATAATTCTTCAGTATGCCCTTTTAATTCCTTCAAACTAATTTTTCAAACCAAGCTTATGCAAAAATAAAAAAAAAAACTACAGACTTGTTTCACTTTGTAGGAGCTCGATATTGACTTTGATGTATCTCTATAATTTTGGATCTCCAAGGTATGAAATTTCTTCCTACGGTAACCCTTTGAGAAATCTTTCTTTACTAGGTGTTTCCATTTTCTTTCTTCCAGGCATCAATTACGGATAATAATTCTTCAGTATTCCCTTTTAATTCCTTCAAACTAATTTTTCAAACCAAGCTTATGCAAAAAAAAAAAAAAATACAGACCTTTTAAACTTTGTAGGTTCTCGATATTGAATTTGATGTATCTCTATAATTTTGGATCTCCAAGGTCTGAAATTTCTTCCTACGGTAACCCTTCGAGAAATCTTTCTAACCTTGCAAGTCTGATCAAGATTGGATTCTCCAATGAAGGGTTATGCCAAATCTCCCACGATGACCTGAGTATAGACTGGTTCAGTAAAGCGAACTTGTATGACATACCATGGGTTACTGTTTCAACCTTAGGTTCTGAAAATGATATCCAAACAACTACAATCTGTCTTCTTTCTGTAACTTCTTACGAAAATTCAATCTAATGCTCAAAGCGAAAGTTATGATGATTTTCCCAAGGTGACCTGTTTGGAATGTAATTCAGGGGTATGCAAAAACCCTAACTTCCTCAGATTATATCTTCGAAAATATAGCGAGAAAGGATCTGAAATTCAGAGCCAAGGTTTAGACCGATTTCTTCTCAAATGATTTTTTTTTAGCTTCTAAAACATTGTAGCGAAAGAGATAGTGAAAATTCCACGATGACCTATTTTAGATGAAATTATGGAGTGTGCAAAAACCTTAACTTCCCTAGATCATATCTCCAAAAATATCACGAGACAAGATCTGAAATTCAGACCCGAGGTTCAACGAGATTTCATCTCAAATGAGTTCTTTTTTAGCTTCTGAAATGTCACAGAAACAAAGTTATAGTGAAAATTCCATGATGACCTGTTTTGAGCAGCAAAACCCTAGAATCCAGAGCTCTGATACCAAATGTTATGAAACTAGCTCACAAAAAGATAGAAAAGATAGATCAATGCCTTAGAATTCATCCTCTTCGAGGGGGCAACCTCCTTTACATTACACAAATGAAAAATTCTTGGATGATTCAAATGACAAAACCTCCTTTCTATATATAGGGGTCGAAGGGGTCACAATATAGCCAAAGCCAGCCTAACAATAATAATATAAAGGCACCAAAATAATAATGGTGGGATTCTATGGGGAAGAATAATAACAATATGGGGACAATAGGGGCACAACAATAACAATAAGGGATACAACAACAATAGTAATGGGGTAATCAATAGTATTATAGGGACCTAACACTAATATGGTTGCATGGTCATGCTTTCGCTAATATTAAAACCCTAACCCTAATGATCTTATGTGGTTGTGGTGGTTACTCCAAGAGATATCTTCTCTTAGAATCAACCATGAAAGTTACATCCTGGATATCTCTCCTACAAGTATAACTTATTAACAAGGAAAATAAGAACGAATTACTTATGGGGAACCCTAATAAGTTTGAATGACCTATACCTGTAACATGAACATTATGCTCAACGTGATCTTGATTGTTTCAATCACTTGTTTTCATTGTTCACTTGTTAACTGAAGATGAGATGTGGAAGCTTGGCATGAAGGCAAACCTAAATCAGGATATCTCTTAGTTTATCTCACACAAGAAATAACCTCTCTTGCTCGTAAAATAGGTTGGGATCCCTAATTCGCCTTGGCGCAATGAATGCCCATTAATAAGTGAAAATGTACACATGAAAGAAAATGAAATTAAATAAAGGTCAAAGGATTGAGAAAGGATTCTTGTGCAAAGAGGTAATACAACGACTTCACTGAGGTACTCACTAGGCTCAGTGGTAGTGGATCAACGTCTGTGATTTCTTGGAGTGACTCTGTCGGGGTACTGTTCAGACCTCCTGGCAGTGGAGCAACGCTAGAAAATTACTTTTAAAATTTTGAATATAATAAGCCCTCTACCTTGTTATTTTCATCATTATCAACTATTGACATGCATGAACTTATAATTGGGTGTTTACTAACCAATGGGACCTAGTGGTGAGCACCAGTATTGCAGCAATAATGCTGCAACTCCTGGGCTGCCTACTTTACTCTTATCAACCCGGTAGTTTGTAACAAACTTGGAAGCGTCGGTGTTGTATGCATAAGTACTAGTTCTCACTACAGGTTGTCACTTGGTCAGCTGATGCAAGATCACTAGGAGCTCAAGCAAAATTCTATGGATTCTAGAAGAAGCTCTATATGTGATGAAAGGAAAGAAAGATTACTCTATAGATGCTAGTCTAATTGCAGAAAGGAGAAAGACTGAAATGTAAAGCAAACCTAGTAAACCCTAATTAACCAACTAATTTTACTTTTGCAGAAATCACTATGAAAACCATGAAAGGAATGTCATTACCTACTCAAGGAAGTAAAAAACATCTAACTATGCTATTCCTAGAAGTAAATAAGCAAAAAGATATTTTTGGATTTTTATGTAATTTTATGTGAATTTGACATGCATGTAATTTATTGTGTGTGAGTGTGGTAGCGAATAGGTGGCATTGAAGGGAAGTTTTGGAACTTGAAAGGATGTAGGATGGTGTGTATGTGTCCTAGGAGGTCCCAGGTGGCCTTTTGGAGGCTTTTCCCACACTCGGCCTTCAAAAGAAAGCCTACAGGAAAATCTACAAGAGGACACAGGAAATCTACAGGAGGAAAACATGGAACTACAGGAGGCCTAAAGGAGGAGGCTGAGAGCAGTTTTCACTGTTTTGAGGCTGTGAGAGTGGGTGATAAAGGTGGATGAAGGTTGGAATGAGGTGTTAGGGTGCCTATGTTCTACCATGAACCACCAGGAGGGAGAAAGATGATTGGATTTTCTCAAGGAGAGAGGAAGAAATTCTATGGAAAAATGCAGGAAACTAGGGAAGAATTGAGGTGAGATTTGGGAGACCTAGAGGGCATGGATCAGATGGAGAGTGTGATTGCTAATAAGCTGGCCTACTGCTGGAAGAAATTTGCTACATAGAAACTATCAGTCAACCAAGGAAATCAAGCAACAAGTGAAATGAATGCATTTAGGAAAAATAAAGTTTTGCATAAAAATGGTCTAAACTATGATCTATGAAAGGAAATGTTGTAGGAAAGGAAATCATGAAAAAAGACTATTGAAATCCAAGAAGTGAGCATGATGAAGAAGATCTAAGGAAAAGAAAAGTTGGACTCTTAACCTACTAAAAAGTGACAAACACTAGAAGTCCTATGAAGGAGGAAAATTTGTGTTTTTGGGGCAGGAGGAGGGTCTTTCACTGAAATCATGGTCCCAAAGCGAGGAAGAGAGGCTAAGGCACTGTTTCCAGCCTTTTGATTCTTTGCTGATCACTGTTTAACCTTCTATAGAAAGCACAAATGGAAGAAAACTATTGAATCATCAAAAGCAACATATTCTTAACCATAAAAGAAATACATCTAACATCAACCTAATCTACAAACTGAAATAAAACATACAAATACAAGTAAAGAGGAGTTTGGCTGCTTGGATTGGGCCCTAACCCTAGAGCTTTAGCCCTCTGAGGTAACTCACTACTAGTTCAAAAATGATTCCATCTTTATTATCAAAACAATAGCAAGATTACATGAAACTGTCATAAAATAATAAGCTCGAAGTTGGAGTAGAGTTTACATAAGCAAAAATCAAAGCAAAATCTGACCCTAGTGAGGCCCTAGGCCCCTCTACTTGTACAAATGAAGCTACCAATAGCTTCCTTAAAATCAGGGAGGCTTGGCTCCCAAAACTCGATATAATCATCAGTCATCCTCCACTTGCTCGGTTGCCTTCTAGTGCATGATTCAACTGTTTGTACTCCGAACTGAATGAAGGGGAATTCGAAGTGAGGAGTAATAAATGAGGGGGATTCCCTCCTATAAGTCCTCTCCTTTGTCCACTTTGAGTTATTGCTGCCATTTGTCCATTGGATCCTTGACTTTTACCTCGAAACTCATCAATAATCTGCATTAAATACATGTTAGACCACACGGTACAATAACTAACTCAACTCACTCTATAAGCATAAATATAATTAGAAAATCATACAATAAGCTAAGAGAATGGTTGATTTGACTAGGTTAAGAGGTAAAATGAGCCCATATAATTACCCATTTATGAGGCTCATCATCACCCCCCTACTGAAAGTGTTTCTCATCCTCTGAGAAACTTAGTCAAACTCCTCATCTTTTATGGCCTTGGTGGCCTCCCTACCATCTTAGGCTTCTGATGTGGTCTACTCTTCTTTTCCATAGAATCCTGCCTTCCTGTCTATCTCCTTCCACTGCTCCTCCTCTTCTTCTTCTCTTCTGCCTTCCAGCATGCCTAACAGTAGTGGGGGACTCAGTTTAAGGCCAATCTAGTTGACCTTCAGCCTTTGCATGGAGTGCTTATACATTGGCACTCTTTTCAATGCCTCCTTCAGCCTCATGGGGGAATGATATTCCCTAATTTTCAAACTAGGTGGTAAGGTGTTCCATCTCCTCATGCATGCATGCACACAATCATCCCCAAGTAGCCCTTGCATATCCTCAAAGTGTGCAATGGCTTGTGCCTAATTGGTGAGATATCTAGGGGCAACCTGAGGGTCATTAGAAAGTAAGTTGTGTGTGCTAATGAGTACCATAGGATCTAATGGTTCAACTCTTATCATTAGTGACTCATTATGCTCCTTTAACATCAATCTTTTTATTTATGCTGCCCTCAATTCTTCATGGTTCATCCATGAGGCCATGGCCATTAATTGCAGGTCCCCTAGCTTAGCATTAGGGTCCCACACGTTCATGTCTATGAGGGCCATGTTATGTAGGTAGAATTCTGCCATCTTTACCTTATACTCTGATGTGCTTTGGTCACACAGATCCATAAACTTCCTGTAATCTTGGAAAGGCATTGTGCCTCTTTGTGCCAGAGTCTTTATCTAGAATTGTAACCATTGGTCCTTGAGATAGAGGCCATAGGATTTTACTGGTGTTCTACATTGCAATGCCTCCATGGATAAGCTGGCCATGCATTCCAACTGAGTCTCTTTCTCTTGCAGTTGCCTCCTTAACAATTCATTTTCAGTTTCAAGGTGGCTTCTTGTAATTTCTTCCCTCTCTCTGAGAGCACTCAACTCTCTGCCCATTTCTCTGAGTTTGTCTTCCATATGGCCAAGATCCTCAACTCCTTTGGATTTGGCTATCTGCATCCAAAGGTGTGTTCTCACTCTTTCTTTCTCCAATTCGAAAAACAGTGGAATTACAAATTTTTGTGGGATTATTCTTCCTCCCTCAAGTATATTGTAATAGGAGGCAAGACTAGGCTAGGGATTAGGTTCTTATAGCTCTGTTGCTTCCTCCTTTACCTATGGCTGTCCTTCCATCCTTTTCTCAATCTTTTGGGTCTCTTGTAGTTTTGACAATGTCTCCCGTAGAACTGTCTGAGCCTCCTGTAAGACTATTTTTGGGTCCTGTAGTACTAAATTTTCCTTCCATGTGGAAGATCTAAGAGTCCCCTTTCATATGTTACAGGTGTCTTCGAGGGAGATTCTTTCCCCTTGGCAGAGGGTGAATCTTAAATGGTAATTGGCACTTTTGAAGAGGGCTGAGGTTTGCCTGTTTTAATCCTTGTGCTCTTCCTAGCCCTGAAATACATGGAGGTCTATCTTTTCCTCTTTTTCTTTCGCTTGATTGGTGTACTGAGGTTAGTAAGGGTAGCTGCTACCTCCCTTTACAATGTCTCAGGGGACTCTTCTACTTTTTCTGCCTTCTCTACCTCTTTTTCTCCTTCTTTTCTCTCTTTTTTTGTGTCTTCCTATTCTGTTTCTTCAGCTCTCTCCTCCTCTATTTCAGTTTCTTCCTCCTTCCTTTCTTGTTCTGCTAAGTCACCAGTGGCTTCACCTTCTACCCCTTGTTGTTCTTCCTCCTCACTACCAGTAGGATTGACATCATAGGTTAAGGTGTTTATGTCATCCTCAACGATCATGTTTCAGAAAACGTCCCATGCTATAGGGAGTGTAAATGTATGGAGGGCTTCCTCCACTACGATTTTGATTAACCCATGGTGAGCTAGCTGCTCTGAATTTCCTGCTTGAACCTTAGTGCTGGATTCAATGAGGGACTGTATGAGGAAGTAGGGGATACTGAGCTTCTGAGGTGCTAGAGTGTCCATGCCATACCTTAATTCATGGAGGATTCTAAAGTGATAATCATAGACAATGTTCAACCTCCCCTCACAGGAAATGTATTTGATTATTTGATAGCTAACCTCATCCCAAGGATATGGTATGCTAGCCCTTCTAATGCCATTTTTATCCTCTATAGGGGTTTCATTGTTTTGGAAAAAGTTTTTCTTGGCAGCGTGGCCAATTGGTTTCTCATCCTTACTCCAAGGCAGCCCAAGAGGAAGGGTAGTGACCCTACTGATAAATTCAGGGGTTATCTCCATGGAAAGACCTCTAAAAGTGACAGTGGCATACGTTCTTGTATGGGGTATTAGAGAGAGAGAAAACTCTTGGGAAATTTCCTCATAAAACCCTTGAAATTTTTCAAAGAAATTCATCCAATTTTCCCTTGTGAAGATGCCCACCACTTGTGGATGGGCATGGAGCCTAGTGGAATTAGTGGGCTCCTTTCTCATAAACCATCCTGTCATTTTGTTTATAGTCTTTTGGGAAACCAAATGTGGAGATGGATACAACAAATTTTGAGAGAAACAAAGAAACAAGGAGACTGTTTTATATTATATATATATATATATATATATATATATATATATTATATATATTAATAATATATATATATATATTATATATATATATATATATATTATATATATTAAACATATTTTTTTTTGTATTTTCTCTTTCTCCTAAAGACTTTATTTCCTCCTCAAATTGAAACCACTTCTTGCATATATTGATATTCAATAGGGGCATGCATGAACCCTACCTCTTCAAACTGAAAATCGTGCTAAAATTCATGTTTCCTCCCTTCAAATCAACTCACTGCTCCTCTGGTAGAAGCCTGCTATCCCTCCTGTAGAATTTCTGTATGTGCTCCTGTAGAACCTGTAGGTGCTCCTATAGAAAATGCTGAGAGCAGGAATATGGGAGAGATCGATGGAGGATGATGGTTACGAGGCTGTGGGGGCACAAGGACTGTTGTAGCTGAGTTATGAGGAGAGAATGAAGGAAAAGGTGGTGAGAATGTTCGGGAGGAATACTTATTACCCTTTATGGATATTTTCGATGATGAGGGGTGAGATGGCAAGGTATACGTTGGCCATATTCAGACCATTGGTCCCCACCTGCTTGGTCATCATGGCTTCTCCTCGTAATCATCTCCCATCATTTCATTGGAGTTCACACTTCCTCCACTACCTGTCCTTGGCATCTTGTGCTGGGGTTGACTGTTGGCACGTGTGGGTGACATCTCGGATGAGTGGAGTCAACTAGATGAAAGTGGCCAAGTTAACTAGCCACATTTCCTTCATTCAACCTCAACCATATGGCTACTTTTGCATGACTTCTAATTACACAAATTCAAACAGAGGAGCGATTTTGTTACTTACCTGTGATGCGAATGTATTTGTTGTGAGGTATTGTGGCTCTCTCTCTACTGCATGCCTTTATTTCTTTTGATGCATGTTGTCTGCTTGCTAATGTCTGGCTGTGTCTTGTGCAGATTCTTCTCTGGCTGGGTCTGAGCTTCATGTGCCTTCTCAACCTTCATGTTTGCATTCTCCTACTGCTAGTGCTAGGTTTTGATGGGATTAGCTACTACAGGAATTCCTACTGGAGCTCCTGTAGTTGCTTTTCCCCTTGAAATTTCAGCTTCTTCCTGTGCCTGGAGCTTGAGGATGATGCCATAGGTATAGATAAAGATGGAGAGGTAGTAGGTAGGTTTCATGTGAGGTGGATGGTGCTGCTTCCTCTCTTATTTTTTGTTTTTTTCTTTTACCGAAAAACTGTTTTGTTTTTGTTTGTTTGTTTGTTTGTTTTTGTTTTTTTTTTGTGTTTTTCTTGGACAGGAAGAAAAATGATGCTTGGGTTGTGATGCAGGCTTGGAAATGATGGCAAGGAGGTTTGAAGACTATAGGAGGGTTTATAGGTTTACTATGAAGCTTCCCTGTCCCTCAATCTTCCTTTTGTATCCATTTTTGGCACTCTGTAATTCCTACAGGAGCCTCTTGTAGAAAACACAGAGCCTCCTGTAGAAAACACAGAGCCTCCTGTAGAAAACACAATTTTTGAAAAAGAAGCACAGTGGGGTGAAAGAAATGCCAAAAATGATGGAGACAAGTGTGGAGAAGATGAGATGGGTGCCGGTATGAATGTCAGGGTCCCCTTGGCACCTTCTTCAGCTCCCTGTAGTCCTCCTGCAAACTTGCAATGCAACAAAAAAATCATTTTCTTTCTCCTTTCTCTTTTTTCTCTTTCTTTTTTTTGAAAACAACTAAGGTGCCTCGGAGAGGTTTTCAGCCTAATTGCCTGCCCTGGGCGCCTCCAGGGGAGGTTTTCACCCAAGGATCTTATTTTTCTCTTTTTCTTTTTTTTTTTGTCATCACTGGGCCGCCTCAGAAGAGGTTTTCAACCTAATGATGGGATTCAAGCACCTCATGAAGGTTTTCACTTGAGTCATTATTTTTTTTTATTTCTTTTCTTTAGTGAGTGGATGAAGTGAAAGCTGAGACATGCTCCACTACCATCACTGTTTTATTCATATCTTCAATAAATTCTCGCTTGGAGAGGGATTTCTTATAAAATTTCAACCAATGTCCATTGACAAGCATGGGGATGGCTTCATCATCAATGGTTCTGATCAGAACTAAACCATTGTCGTTGTATTTCTCCACAGTGTAGTGTCCGAGCCATCTTGTCCACAGCTTGCCTTTGAAATCTTTGTATCTTGAATCATAGAGTAGTGCCCAATCTCCCTCTTGGAATTGCTTCTCCTTGATATTTTTGTCATGCCACATATTTCTCTGAAGTTGAACTACCTCTATATGGAGAAGGGCTTGCAATCTGTATTCATCCAATCCATTGAGCTGAAGTAATCTCTCCTTCTATGCATGGTTGAGGTCTAGGCCTAGTTGAGCTGTCATCTTTAGTGTATTGAACTCAAATTCTATTGACAACAAAGCCTTCTTCCCTAGACTAGTCCATAGGGTGTGAACCCTGTGGTGGTCTTCCATGTTGTGTTGTAGGCCCAAGTGGCCTCAACTAATCTGTCCGCCAAGTATTTTCTGCTGCTACTCACTACCTTGGTCAGGATCCCTTCCAATGCTCTGTTAATGACCTCCACCTGCCCATTGGCTTGTGGATGGTAAGGGGTGGAAGTCCTATGCTTGATTTTATGATGTGTGAGCAGGTCTTCAATCAAATTGGAAGTGAAATGATTGCCTTGATCTGTGACCAACTCTCTTGGCTACTCGAACTTGTAGAATATGTTTTCTCTCAAAAACTCAACTACTTCTTCTTCTGTCACTGCTTTGATTGCTTTTTTCTCTGCCCACTTTGTCAGGTAATCGGTGCACACAATTATGTATTTCTTCTGCTTTGAAGGAGGGCTAATAGGACCCACATGGGCATCTCATCCTTTGGAGTAGGTTTCCCCATGCTCTGACACTGATCACACTGACTGGTATATCTCCTCACATCTTAATGAAGAGTGGGCTAGTAGTAGCCTGCTTGCAATATCTTGAAGGCAGTTCTTTTTGTTGCAAAATGACCTCCACAAGGCCCGTCATGATACGTCAGGAGGATTTCAAAGACCTCCTCCTCCCTGATACATCTTCTCAATATTTTATATGGGCCAAGTTTGAAGAGATTTCCCCCAATCTAGGTGAAAGGGGCGCTTTTCCTACTATCTTGCTTTTCTCTTTTGAGGACAGGTGTGGCAGGAACTGTGCTGAAACCAAGTAGTTTGCTATATCAAAAAACCATGGAGATAGTACTGATATAGAAAATAGGTGTTCATCTGGCATTTGGTCATCCACGATTCCTTCTTCACTTGTAGGCAAATTCACTCTAGACAAAAAGTTAGCAACAACATTCTCTTTACTAGGCTTATCACTAATTGTCAAATCAAATTGTTGTAGTAAAGGCAACCATCTAATAATGTGAGCATTTACATCGGGTTTGTTCATTAAATATCTAATTACAGCATGATCAATGTGCATAAAGGTTTGATAGCCTATGATATAATGTTTGAATTTTTTTAAGGAATGTACGACAGCTAGGAGTTCCTTCTTGGTTACTATATAGTTTAACTCCGTCTTTGACAGATTTTTTCTTATAAAGTATATGGCATAAGGTAACTTTTCATCAACTTGTCCTATGGCTGCTCCTATCGCTTTGTTTGAAGCATCTGTGTGAATGTGAAATGGTAGGGCCTAGTTTGGGCCTCTCAGAATTGGGGCAGTCACAAGCTTTCTCTTCAAGGTATCTAGGGCTTCTTGACAGTTTTCTGACCATATGAACTCAACACCTTTACCTAGGAGGCTAAGCAAAGGAGAGGCTATCTTGCTGAAGTCTTTAATGAATCTCCTGTAATATCTAGCTAAGCTTAGGAAACTTCTGACATCCCTCACCTTTTGAAGAGGTGGGACCCTTTGGATGATGGCAATTTTGTTGGGGTCCACCTGTAGTCCTTGATGAGATATTGCATGACGTAGCATGATCCCTTCAGTCATCAAGAATTCACATTTTTCTTGACTGAGGGACAGGTTCATCTCAATACACTTATCCAGAACTTTTCCTAGGTTAGATAAATCTCCCTGAAAGTTAGAGCCATAAGGAGTAAAATAGTCCATGTATATTTATGCTGCATCATAAACCAGTTCAAAAAATATACTCAATACCTCTCTTTGGAAAGTGGGTGGAGCATTGCACAAACCAAAAGGAAGGACCTGATATACAAAGTTACCCCAAGGACAACTGAAAGTGGTCTTACCTTGGTCTTCCGGGCTGATTTGAATCTGATTGTACCCTCTAAACCCATCTAGGAAAGAGAAAAACTTTTTCCCTGCTAGACCATCTAACACTTGATCTATGAAAGGTAAAGGAGAGTGGTCCTTTTTAGTGGCTTTGTTCAATTCCCAATAGTTGACATAGATTCTGCACTTACCATTTTTCTTTGGCACTAGCTCCAAATGAGAGACCTATTCACTGTCAAAGATGGGATAGATGAATCTTGCATCTAGCAATTTCTGCAGTTCTTCCTTAACAATATCTTTAAGTGCTAGATTCATCCTCCTTTGAGGTTGTTAGACTGGTTTTCAATCTTCCTTGATGTATATATGATGAGTACATACTGAAGGGTGCACTCCCTTCATCTCCTTATAACTCCAGGCGAAGGCATTTAGATGTTTTCTCAGTAGTTTGCATAGTTCCTTCTCCTAGGAAGTGGATAGGGATGGATTGATTTTCAAGGTTTTTTCTGGGCTGAACTTTATATTCTTAACATGGAGAGAAGTGGAGTTGGCCACACAAATATCAATTGAGGGGTTTTTTTTGGGTTTCTCTTACTATGTCCTCTAATGGTGATACATTGGGAGGTGGATTCTAAATCAAAATTTCAATGATATCACCCTCATCTTGTTGTTCCCCCCCATGGCAATTTCTAATGCACAAAGCAGTGTAGAATAAACTTCATCCTCATCTTCCTCCTCCAACCAGAGAGGTAGATCATGTTCTAGCAAGGGATGGGAAGGAGGATATAGGATTAACTACTTGGACATGTGCCCGTTCTTTATGGTCATGTTCCCAGCTCAACAGCTAATGTAGGCATCAGCTGTAGCCAACCAGGGTCTTCCCAAAAAGAGAGGATACCCAGTGAACTTTTCCTTTGGCTGGAGAACTAAGAAATCAGCAGGGTACTCCAAGAATCAATGGAGACCATCACATCTTCCACAATCACCTTAAGGGTCATGGTGGAGCGGTCTGCTAGCTATAGCACAGTCGTGGTCTTCCTCAAGGAGCCTTAGAGGTTAAGTTTGAGCATTGTGTCCTTTTTCATCACATTAATGGCAGCTCGAAGATCAATCAAGGTATGTGGGATCATGGTGCCATTGATGTGGACATCAACTATGAGGCTTCCAGGGTCCAGATATTTTGGACAGATTACCTGCCCTAACATCAGGTCTGACAGTTGTCCTATGACATTGATGGTTGGGGCATCTCTCTTGCACATTCTTGGATGCCTAAAGCACTTCTCTTTGATCAACCTATTGTAGATAGGCACATCTTTTATGGCTCGGAGAAGTGGTATATTCACACATAAATGTTTCAATTCTCCCAGGAGTTCAGTTTCTTCTCGGGTAAGTTGGACTGTCATGGATAGTCTCTTAGGGAAGGGTGGATTTAATTTATGTTCACTTTCGTCTTTATCTTCCTCAACCTCCTTGGGTGGAGGCTGGCTATCTGGGAGAACTTTCCCAATTCGCAAGTTAATTTCCTAAATCTCCACAGCATAAGTTGGGAATGATGGTTCCCCACTATACACTTGTGGAGCCTGTCTATTGTTCGGGTTCGAATTTGGCTAGGCATACATTTTGGGTTGCTTTGGTGGAGCAAGAGGTAACGGTTGTGGTTGGCTAGGTGGTGGAGGCAAAAGAGTGGGAAGAGAGTTGTATTGGGGCCTCCACCCCTGATGAGATGCATTCCACTGAGGTTGTGGCTGAGCATAGGATTGAAATGAATGGGTGGCTAGTTGGGCATGATATTGAGATGTGAAGGACCAAGGAGGAGTCATGGACTAGGAACGATGAGTAGGAGGGCCCCAAGAAGGTATGGAAGTGACTTGGTTGGGGTTGTAGTATGAATGAGATGTCCCTTGCATCCCCTACTAGTATGGTCTAGGTCCATGCAGCCTTCTTTGGTTTATGTAATAGAGTTGTTCAGTGACTCCCTCAGCCCCTTGATATACAACTTTAAGTCCAGCAAGGAAGGGCACTTATTTGTAGAATTATTCTCTTCACAAACTGAAAAAACCTCTATAGAGTTTAATGGGCATTCATTCCTAGGATGCCTCCTGATGCATCTAGGGCAAAAAATGGCCAAAGCCCTCTCTGGTTCCTCTTGTTTCCTTTTGATATGTAAGGTATCCATTTGCATGGCAAGAGTCTGCAACATCTTACTCTTAAAGTCTTCCAGCATGTTTCCAATTTCTCCTTTAATGGATGAGTTAGAGGAAGAGGTATTGGCTATGGGTTGACTCCCCATACCTTTCTTTCTGGCTGCTCTAGAATGGCTTCTAAAAATAGTCTTTATGTCCTCATAGGATAGTTGTTAGATGTCTCCCCTGACCAGTAGATGGAGGGTGTCTAAAAGATCTTCTCGAATTCCCCTAAGCAGGACTAGCTTCAAAGACTCAGGGTCAAGCGTACACCCGACCCTTTTGTAACTGAACTGGAACCTCTCTTCATAGTCTTCCAGGGGCTCATCACTTCCTATGGTCATTCAGAAAATTTCTTCTTTAGTATATTTGGACCTACAATAGTTTTGATACTTCTCATTAAAGGCTTGCTACATCTAAGCCCAAGTTGTGATGCTATTGCCAGGTAATCCCATGAACCAGCACAGTGCTACATCCTTGAGAGTAGAAGGGAATAGTTTCAACTTTTTCTCATCTTTTGCATAGTCATAGGTTCGACAGATGACAACAAACTCAAACAAAAAGGTGTTTGGATATTTTGTAGTCAGACCATGGAAATGAGGTAGGGTGGAAGGACTTATATTCTTAATTTTGGTGTCCCCATTGGTCTCCTGAATGGGAAAGGTACCCTCTATTCTCTCTTCATTCCCCCTAGCATTTCTGTTCTTAGCCATTGGCTCCAGAGGAATTTTTTCTTCTTCTTCTTCCCCTATAGGTTCTCCAAATATGTCTTGTTGTTCACCTAAGGGTTCTTCTTGATTGCAGCCACCGAAGAAGAGAGAACGCTGGCTGTGTGAAGAAGTGGGGGTGTTGGGCAAAAATTTTCCTGAGTTATCTCTATTCCTATGAGGCATGAAAGGAAATCTTTTTTGGTTGGTTTTTGTTTCTTTTTCCCCACACTCACAGTACCTACAAAAATTGAAATTGTGATTGAACAAAACAAATTGCAACTAACTGAAATGAACTTGCTGAAATGAAATTTGCAAAATTGAAGAGGAAAGAAAGGAAATGTAGAAGTGAAGGTTGGAATGAGATGTTAGGGCACCTATGGTCTACCATGAACCATGAGGAGATAGAAAGATGAATGGATTTTCTCAAGGAGAGAGGAAGAAATTCTATGGAAAACTGCAGGAAACCAGGGCAGAACTGATGTGAGATTTGGGAGACCTATAGGGTATGGATTAGATGGAGGGTGTGATTGCTGATAATCTAGCCTATTTCTGGAAGAGATATACTGCATAGAAACTGTTAGTCAACCAAGGAAATCAAGCAACAAGTGAAATGAATGCATTTAGGAAAAACAGAGTTTTGCATAAAATTGGTCTAAACTATGATCTATGAAAGGAAACGCTGAGAAATGCTGGAGGAAAGGAAAGAATGAAAGAAGACTATTGAAAATCAATAAGTGATCATGATGAAGAATATGTAAAGCAAGGCAAAGCTGGACGCTTAGCCTACTAAAAAGCTGCAAACACTAGAAGTCCTATGAAAGAGGAAAATTTGTGTTTTTGGGGCAGTAAGAGGGTCTTTGCCTCAAATCATGGTCCCAAATGGAGGAAAAGAGGCTAAGGCACTGTTGCTAGCCTTTTGAGTCTTTTATGATCATTGTTTAACTTGCTATATAGAAAGCACAAATGGAAGCAAACTACTGAATCATCAAAAGCAACCTATTCTTAACCATAAAAGAAATACATCTAACAGTAACCTAATCTACAAACTGAAATAAGACATACAAATACAAGTAAAGAGGAGATTGGTTGCTTGGATTTGGCCCTAAACCAAGAGCTTCAACCTTCTAAGGTAACTCAGTGCTAGCTCAAAAATGATTCCATCTTTATTATCAAAACAATAGCAAGATTACATGAAACTGTCACAAAATAATAAGCTTGAAGTTGGAGCAGAGTTTACATAAGAAAAAATCCAACAAAAATCCAACCCTAGTGATGCCCTAGGCCCCTCTACTTGTATAAATGAAGCTACCAACAGCTTCCTTAAAATCAGGGAGGCTTGGCTCCCAAAACTAGAGATAATCATTAGTCATCCTCCACTTGCTCGGCTGCTTTCTAGTGCATGACTCGGCTGCTTGTACTCCGAGCTGAATGAAGGGGAATTCGAAGTGAGGAGTAACAAATGAGGGGGATTCCCTCCTATAAGTCCTCTCATTTGTCCACTTCAAGTTATTTATGCCATTTTTCCATTGGATCCTTGACTTTGACCTCAAAGCTTATCAATAATCTGCATTAAATATATGTTAGACCACATGGCACAATAACTAACTCAACTCACTCTATAAGCATAAATATAATCAAAAAATCATACAATAAGCTAAGAGAATGGTTGATTTGACTAGGTTAGGAGGTAAAATGAGCCCATATAATTACCCATTTATGAGGCTCATCACCTAGGTGAGACACAAAGGGAAGGCATATCTGCAAAGTTCAAGACAACACAAGAGGTACCCATAGTGACTGTTCAATATTCTTTTGCATCATTATCTGGACTCAGACTATTAGAGGGATGTTGATAGAGATACTGGATTCTACCAGTGGTTCGCCAATTGTTGTAGTCGCTACAACACCACCCAAAATTTTGGGCATATCCAAATATTTTGGGTACCCCACTGCTTTCCCTAGGCTACTAGGGTTTCGATAAGACCTTCTATTGGGATTGGGTGCCTGGGGTCAATTTTTGACAATTTAAGCAATTTTTGGTTATAATTTTGAAAATAATGTAAAGTCTCCATGAAATGTGAAAGTAGATTATGCAGTTAAGTAAGAGTCAAAGGATATTTAGCCCCTTGTATGGTTAAGTGATAGGATGGTTTTAAGACTCACACATAGGTCACCGACCATGGTATTGTAATAGAAAGGCTATAAATATTTGAGTTATAACGAGTCTAGGATAACTTAAATTTTGATGAAGATCTATTGAAATGGCAAGGTGCTAAGATAGGAAATGTTTGTTTCCTGTACTTAGGCGAAAAGGGAAGGCTCCTGCAACTGAGTGCGCAAAGACCTTGGTAAGTCCACAGCTAAGTGCACGGGCCCCTGCAGCTGAGTATGCAGGGTAGAAGAGTCTGTAATTTGAACGATGAATGTAATAAAGGTAGTTTTGGGTTGAACTGAATGCATCAATGTCTTGTTCTTTATTATTGTTAAGTTTATGCATCTTCACTTAATGATTTGTTTTCTATGAATTAAAGTGTAACCATTTTCATGAAGATATTAGATAGATCTATTATTTTAACTATTCGAAATGGGTAGACTTGCTCGAAGGTAGATCTAGGGTTGCTATTTACTAAGCAAAAGTCATGAATCTACCTCTTTTATGTTTGATAAGCATGATCGTATCCCTTCGCAGGGACCTAGAGGTAAATTGGATAGAGTTGCAGTAGTGGACCATAGGAAGGTATAGATCTACATGAAGGTAGATCTGGGCTATAAGGGTTTCAGAATACACATCACACAGTATATGGATGCAGAAACCTGGTTCTAGCATCCCCCAATATTGCTTTGGGTGAGACTGCAGCTTGTGCTACACTTACTATTGACGAAAGGGCCAACAGTTGAGGTTTTGTTGGTTGGTGTGAAAAAATTTGAACCTGGGTCAGGCCCCATTAAGCCAACAAATGGTTATGTTTCCGAGACCAGGATCTATCTAAGAGATGTGTGATGTCGAATAAGTGGTTCCCTACAAAGAAAGAGATCGAGAAGTGGATTGACCAAAAAGTGCATGCATTTGCAGCTCAAGAGAATAGGAGCCCTAAATTTTCCAAGGAGAAGTGATTGCAGAGATATTTATACACAGATAAAACAAAAGCATTCTTTTGTTTCTTCCCTGACGAATTACACGAATGGTTGTCTAGATTGGCAGATAGTCCGGGGACGTGGAGGCTTGATGGCCCTATTGTGTGGACTCTAGAATTGGTGTGATGTCTGGAAGCATCAGAAAGTAACATCGCATGGGCCATGGATCACTGGATTGATCGCATGGTTGGAAGTTTTATGACTGATTTTGTGATTGATAGAACTATCAACTATAGCGAAGCGAAACATAGGCTGTTCAAGGGACTGTGAGGTAAGTATCTGAAGTCATTGAAAACGTGGATCAAAATGATGTTATGTGAAAATTGGGTTATGAAATTACCTTGATGATTGGGGCTACACAAAGTGGGAAATTTTTTAGAAGAAATGAAGGAACGAGATCAAAGTACAGTTCGTTGATCGAATCCCCATCTAGTAACGATGAAGGGACGATGCTGAGTACACTGCGAAGTGCAGTATATTTGATTAAGAAACGTATCTCGAGGATACCTCATTCATCGACTCCACTGCCACCTCCACTCCCACCTCATATGCCTACACCTTTATCTCCAATACCACCTCCACTTCCACCATTCAACATGGCGAACGCGATGAAGATGTAGGTTTTTAAAGGGGTGGGGAGTGAAGACCTCGAATAGTTCTAGTTTGTTGCAGGAGTTGAGTGGATGGCACAATAAATTACAGATGATAACATCAAGAAATTGCAACTGGTCATGGCCTTACAAGACCGAGCTTTAAACTAGTATATCAAGTAATGTGCAAATCACCGTAGCACGACATTGGTAGAAACTCAGTAAGCACTGAATAAAAAAATTAGAAAGCCAATGTCAGAGGTGCAATCAGTAACTAATTTCAAAGAAATTCAACAAAAGGTATATGAATCATTCCGGGACTTCGATCAAAGGTTGAAATGCCTAATTAGGCAGGCCAATATGGTGATTACATATTTCCAGCATCGAGACTAGTATATCATGTCACTCTTACTGATGAGCCTAGGTATTGCAGCAAGAATGTTGCAACTCCTAGGGCTGCCAGCTTTACTTATCAACCCAGGGTTTGTACAAAATTGGAGGTAATTGTGCTATATACACAAGTAGAAGTGAGCGTACTGCTTGTTGTCACTGCTCATCTAGCAAGAGACCCCAGGGGTTCAAGGCCAGACTTCTATCGGGTCATAAGAAGCTTGATTTTGATGGAAGGAGAAAAAACTTATTCTAAGGGAGAGATATTCTACTACATAGATGAAGAAAACAATCATGTAATGCTAAACTCACACTAGACCCTAGCTAACCAATTAAACAACTATGCTAAGCAGAATTACTAGATCAATCACTAATCTAATGCTAATTATCTAAGTTGCAGAAGTAAAATCATCAAAACTAGGCTAAGGAGTAAACAATGGAAACTAAGCTAAGTCTGTGTCTAAGTAGAATAAGCAGTCGGAGGTCAAATTGGTGAAAAGAGGATGTGAGGGAGAAACAACGCTTGAGAACCATTGGATCAGGCGGGTGAAAAGCAAACATACAGCTAATATTGGATCGCAGGAGGTTATGTAGGTAGATGGGCGAACAGGGTTAACTACATGATGAATGGTGGATATTATATCGTGGGCGGTTGAGTGCATAGATGAATGAAAGGGGAAAACTAGAGATCGACGGCTTAGATTATATCGCGCGGGGGGAGTCAGGAGATGGATAGATAGGATTAATCGACAGATGGATGGCAGATATTAGATCGCAGGCAAAAGAAACGTGCGAAAATGGTATTGGGTGATATGATGGCCATCAGATTAGGAGACAAATCAATGGTGGAGATTAGAGCGCTTAAAGGAATGTGCAGAAATGAGGGAGTGGGTTTAGAGGGTGGTAAGTAGTATTTCGCATGCCCTCAAAGCTAAAAGTAGTTTTCTCAAATTTCACATGATTAGCCTCCCCGACTGACATGTAGCATGAGGAAACCACCCATTTCATGTTCCCTTGGGTGGATAATGATCAGAAATAAATCCACGTGATATGGCGTGATAACCGTCAGATCTGGCAAGGCAGATCAATGGTGGCGTTTGACCAAGCTGGTTGGTGAGCGCGTGCACGATAGCTGTTGGATCTGACAAGGCAGATCGATGGTTGGGATTTAAAGTGCACAAATTCAAACGCTAAAAGTGAATTTGGGTGGTGATTGGTCAGTTTTTCTATGTGAGGCACTCTACAGTTAAAAACCATTTGAACGTGGATTAACAGCCTCCGTGCAACTTTTCACGCTGAAGGAGAATGAACTTACTGATGCAAATGAGAAATCAAACCATGCATCTATGCTACTACTGTAATGCAAATGAACTACTTCAATAGATGAATAGAAAGCTATGCTAATTAACAATACAATAAAAAGGAGCTTTGGCTATTAGGGTTGGGCCCTAACCCAAGAGCTTTAGCCCTCTAAGTTAACTCAGTGACGGCTCAAAACAAAACTCATCTTGATTATAAATAAAAAACTGTTACAAGACTTAAATCTTGAAAACAAAGTAGAATTATTGCCAACCCTTGGTAACTGACTACTGGTGACTAACTGACTAAAAAAACTGAGGTCTTGAGCCTCTCTACTTATACATCTGAAGTCTCCAACAAATTCCTCCAAAAATTAGGGAGGCACAACTCCCAACTTAATGATAAACTTGTGATTTCACTTTCACTAGCTCGGCTGCCTTCTAGTAGGGAGGCTTGGCTCCCAACTCAAGATAAACTCGTACTTTCACTTGCTTGGATGTCTTCTAGTACACCTGATTTGGCTATTTGCACCTTCACTTGCTTGGATTCCTTCTAGTATTCCAAAATTTGCTATGTGTACTTCCAGCTGATGGAGGAATATTTGAATGGAGGGGCAATAAATGAGGAGGATTTACCTTGTGTAATTCCTCTCACTTGTCCCATTCAAGTTTTTACCAAGGTATTTACCATCGTTCCTTGATTTTATCTTTTGTCCCTCAATTTCCCTTGCTTTTATCTTTTATTCCCGCATTACATGCACATTAGACCGCAAACCAAAATATCCAACTCTACTCATCTCATAAACAAAATATAATCAAAAGTATGCAATAAGTTGAGAGAATAGTTGGTTTGACTAAGCTAGGAGGTGAATTAAGGCCAACTAAGGCCCATATAATTACTCAATGATGAGGTTCATCATCACCCCCCTACTGAAAGTGTTTCTCATCCTCTGAGCAACTTAGTGGCTCTGGTAGCCTCTCTGACATTCTATGCTTCTGCTGTGGTCTCTTCTTCTTGTTTGTAGAAGCCTACATTCCTTTCTACTTCTTCCCATTGATATTCTCTGATCTTCAAGCTATGTGGCAGTGTTTTCCATCTCCTTATGTGGGCATGCATATTATCATTTCTTGGCAGCCTAAACATGTCCTCAAAATGTGAAATTTCTTGCTCTTTGGCAACAAGATATCTAAGTGCCATCTTTCCACCACATAAGGTTTGAGCCATCTTGTCCTTAGCTGAGATCTAGATCTAGTTGGGCTGCCATCCTCAATGTGTTATATTCAAATTCAATGGATAGAAAAGCCTTTTTACCATATACCATCTCATAGGGTGTAAACCGAGTGGCGGTCTTCCATGTTGTATTACAGGCCTAGGTGGCCTCAACTAGTCTTTCTGCCCAATCATTTTTACTGTTGTTTGCTACCTTGGTTAGGATGTTCTCCAGTGCTCTGTTCATCACCTCCACTTTCCCATTAGCTTGTGGATGATAAGGAGTGGAGGTCCTATGCCTGATTTTGTGATGCTTGAGCAGTTATTCAATCATGGTGGAGGTAAATTGGCTGCCTTGGTCTGTGACTAGCTCTCTAGGGTACCCAAATTTGTAGAATATATTCTCCCTGAGGAACTGAACCATCTTTTCTTCTGTTGCTACCTTGATTGCTTTGGTTTTAGCCCACTTAGTCAGATAATCAGTGCACACAATGATGTGTTGTTTTTTCTTTGAAGGAGGGTTGATAGGTCCAATGAAGTCCATGCCCCACTTGTCAAATGGCTCGAAAGTCAGTTGAGGTTGTAAGGGAATTTCATCTCTTGGAGTCAGCTTTCCCATCCTCTGGCACCGATCACACTGACGAACATACTTCTTCACATCTTGATGAAGAGTAGGCCAATAATAGCCTGCTTACAACACTTTGAATGTTTTCCTCTTTGCTACAAAGTGACCTCCATAAGGTCCATCATGACAGGTCAGAAGGATGTCAAAGGTTTCCTCTTCCCTTACACACCTTCTCAAGATTTGATCTGGACCAATTTTGAACAGATTGCCCCCAATCCAGGTGAAGAGGGAACTTTTCCTGGTTATCTTGCTCTTTTCTCTGGAGGGCAGGTTTGGTGGGAACTGTGCTGATACCAAATAGTTTGCTATATTAGAAAACCATGGGGAGAGCACTGAAATAACAAATAAATGCTCGTCTGGTAACTAATCATCCACCATTCCTTCTTCACCTACAGGTAGATTCATCCTATATAGAAAGTCAGCAAAAACATTCTTCTTACCAGGCTTATCAACAATAGTTAGATCAAATTGCTGCAATAAGAGTAACCATCTTATGATTTTAGCATTTACATTTGGTTTATTCATTAAATATTTAACTGCAGCATGATCAGTATGCATGAATGTCTAAAAACCTGTAATGTAATGCCTAAACTTGTTCAATGAATGCACAATAGCCAGGAGTTCTTTTCAGTTGCAGTATAATTTAACTCAGCCTTTGACAGGTTTTTACTGGTAAAATAGATGGCATAAGGCAATTTCTCCTCTACCTAACCTAAGGCTGCTCCTATGGATTTATGTGAGGCATCATCATGGATATGAAAAGGGAGGGCCTAGTTTGGGCCTCTAAGGATTGGTGCAATGGTTAATTTATCCTTTAGAATGTCTAGGGCCTCTTGATAGCTCTTTGACCATATAAATTCATAATATTTGGCCAAAAATCCAAACAAAGGAGAGGCTAACTTGCTGAAATCCTTTATGAACTTTTTATAGTATCTAGCTAGCCCTAAGAAACTTCTGACATCTCTCTACTTTTGTGGAGGTGGGACCCTTTGGATGATGGCTATTTTGTTTGGGTCCACCTATAGTCCTTGCTGAGATATGGAATGACCTAGCACAGTCCCTTCAGTCATTACAAATTCACATTTTTCTGGACTAAAAGACAGGTTCATTTCAATTCATTTGAGTAATACTTTTCCTAGGTTAGTCAGGGCTTCTTGGAAATCACAACCATAAGGTGTAAAATCATCCATATAGATTTCCACAGCATCATGCACTAGTTCAGCAAAAATACTCAAAACTGCTCTCTAGAAAGTGGCAGGAGCATTGCATAAGCCAAAAGGAAGGACCCTATAGGCACAAGTACCCCAAGGACTGGTGAATGTGGTTTTATCCTAGTCTTCTAGGAAGATTTGGATTTGGTTGTACCCACTAAATCCATCTAGGAAAGAAAATAACTTCTTCCCTAGCACGCCATATAGCACTTGGTGAATGAAGGGTAGGGGAAAATGATCCTTCTTTGTGGCTTTTTTCAACTCCCTATAATCGACACAAATACTCCACTTACCATTCTTCTTGGGAGCTAACACTAAGGGAGAGACCCACTCACTGTCATAGATAGGGTAAATGAACCCTGCATCTAATAGTTTTTGCAATTCTTCTTTGACAATGTCTTTAAGGGCTGGATTCATTCTCCTTTGTGGTTGCCTGATTGGCTTGCAACCTTCCTTGATGTATATGTGGTGAGTACACACTGAGGGGTGTACTCTCTTCATTTCCTTATAGCTCCAAGCAAAGGCTTCTAGTTTCTCTTTCAACAATTTGCATAGATGTTCCTATTCTAAAGTAGAAAGAGATGGATTAATCTTCAAAGTTTTCTCTGGGCCAAATTCTATGGTTTTGACTTGGAGTGGGTTGGAATTGGCCAAGCATAACTCAATTTGATGATTGTTCAGTGTTTCCTTTACTTCTTCTTCTAGAGGTAATGAACTAGGAGTTGGAGTTTGGAGTAGGTGTTCAATTAAGTCATCCTCCTCTTGTTGTCCTCCTCCTATGATTGCTTCCATAGCATAAAGTTGGGCAGAATAAAGCTCATCTTTTTCCTCCTCCTCCAACCATAAGGGTAAATCATGTTCTAGGGAGGGTTGAGTAGGAGGGTATAAGACTAACTGTTTGGACATATTCCCATTCTTGATGGTCATATTCCCAAATTTGCAGCTAATGTAGGCAACATTTGTGGCCAACCATGGCCTCCCAAGGATGAGAGGGTAACCAGTAAGATTAGCCTTAGGCTGGAGAACTAGGAAATCTACAAGGTACTCCCAAGAATCAATGGAGACCATCATATCCTCCACAATTCCCTCAGGGGTGATTTTGGAATGGTCTGCAAGTTGCAGTACTATTGTGGTCTTCCTTAATGACCCTTGGAGGTTAAGATTGAGCATGGTGTCCTTGGTCATCACATTAATGGTAGCCCCAAGATCAACCAGAGTGTGTGGGACAATGGTTCCATTGATGTGCACATCAACTACCTAGCTTCTAGGGTCTAAGTATTTTGGACATATTACCCGCCCTAGCATTAAGTTAGATAACTGTCCAATGAAATTAATGGTAGGGGCATCCCATTTTATTCTTCTTGGATGCTTAAAGCGCTTCTCCTTAATCAATTTATTGTAAATAAGAGCATCTTTGATTGCCTGGAGAAGGGGGCTCTTTACACATAGGTTTTTCAATTATCCCAAAAGTTCAGTTTCTTCTCGAGTAGGTTGGAATGGTTGGGCTAATCTTTTAGGAAATGGTGGATTTATTTTAGGGTTGCTCTCCTCTCTGTCTTCCTCAACCTCCTTATGTGGAGAGGGAGGTTGGTTATCTAGGAGAATTCTCCCAGATATTAGGTTGATCTCATGGATTTCAACAACATAATAGCTGGTTATGATGTTTCTCCATCATATCATTGTTGAGCCTGCCTATTGTTTGGGTTTGGATTTCGTTGGGAAGGCATCTGGGGTTTTCTAGGTGGAGTAGAGTGCAGGAATTGTGGTTGGGTAGGTGGTGGAGGAAATAGGGTTGGAAAATTGTTAACTTGGGGCCTCCACCCCTAGGGTTGGGTATTCCACTGGTGTTCTGGCTAGTTTTAAGGTTGAAATGACTAGCTAGCTAGGTAGGAATAATACTAAGATGCATAGGACCAAGGAGGGGGTGTAGAATAGGAAGGTTGAGCAGGGGGTCCCCAAGAAGGTATAGTTGTGGTGTGGTTGGTTCTATAATAGGCATGCGATGATCCTTGCATACCCCACTGGTGTGGTCTAGGCCCAAGAGGTCTCGTTTGGTTGATGTAGCAAAGTTTCTTAGTGACCCCTTCAACTCCTTGATATATAGATTTGAGTTGAGGAAAAGAAGGGCACTTGTTTGTGGAGTGGTTTTCTTCACAGACTGAGAAAATCTCAATACAGTTCAATGGGCATTCATTCCTAGGATGCCTCCTAGTGCATCTAGGACAAAAGATGGCCAAGGCTCTCTCTACTTCCTTTTGATATTCATGGCATCCAATTACAAGGGAAGGGTTTGCAACATCTCACTTTTGAAGTCCTCTAGTATATTTCCAATTTCACCCTTGATGGATGAGTTGGAGGATGATGTATTGGCCATAGGTTGACTACTCCTACCCTTTTTCTTGGTTGCACTAGAATGGTTTCTAAAGACACTCTTGATATCATCATAGGGTAGCTAGTAGATATCTCCTCCTACTAACAAATGCAAGGTGTCTAGGATATCCTCCCTTACTCCTCTAAGAAAGACTAGCTTCAGTGACTCAGGGTCAAGTGTGCAGTGGCCGTTTTGTAACTGAGCTGGAATCTATCTTCATAGCCTTCTAAGGATTCACCCTGGCCTATGGTCATCCTAAAAATATCTTCTTTAGTGTCTTTTGACCTATAGTAGTCCTTATATTTGTTGTTAAAGGCCTGCTACATCTGAGCCCAAGTTATGATGCTATCTCCATGAACTAGCGCAATGTTGCATCTTTGAGGGTAGATGGAAACAGTTTTAACTTTTTCTCATCCTCTGTATAGTCATAGGTTCGACATATAACAAAAAAATGAAATAGGAAAGTGTCAGGGTCCTCTATGGTCAAGCCATGGAAATGATGTAGAGTAGAGGGGCTTATATTCTTCATTTTAGTGTCCCCATTAGTTTCCCTAATGGGGAAGGCACTCTTGATTCTCTCTATATTTATTCTGTCATCCTAGTTTTTAGCCATTGGTTCAGTAGGAATGGGTTATTCCTCTTCTTCTTCCCCTATAGGTTCTTCAAATAGGTAAGGTTGCTCACCTAGAGGGTCTTCCAATTAACCGCCAGTGAAGAAGAAAGAAGGTTGATTGTTGGATGCAGTGGGGGAATTTGACAAGAATTTTCCTGAACTATCCCTATTTCTATGAGGCATGAAAGGAAATATTTTTGGTTTTTTGTAAGATTTTTCTTTAAAGCTAGAAAGTACTCTGTAGAAAGGAAATTACTGATTGAATGAAAACCACTAACAAAAAGGAAACTACCTGCTGAATTAAAATTGCTGAATGAAAGACTACTGACAGAAGGAAAACCGCTTGCATAATGAAATTGCTTAATTGAATGAAAAACTACTAATAAGAAGGAAACTACTTGCTGAATTGAAATTATACTTGTAGAATGGAAAGGAAAGTAGATAAATGCCAAATGAAAGAAAGAAACTAGATTACTTTTGCAGAAATAAACTAATGGAAGAAAATTGAAGACTAGAAGTAGAAGAAAAGAAAGTTAGAGACTAGAAATAGAAGGAGCAGTAATCACTCCTACTCTAACACCTCCACGGCAATGGCACCAAAAAGTGATGAGCCTAGGCATTGCAGCAAGAATGATGCAACTCCTTGGGCTACGATATTTACTTATCAACCTAGGGTTCATACAAACTTGGAGGTGACTATGATATATACATAAGTAGAAGTGAGGGTACTTCCTGTTGTCACTACTCATCTGGCGAGAGACCCCAGGGGTTCCAAGCCAGACTTCTATAGGGTCAGAAGAAGCTTGATTTTGATGGAAGGAGAGCAAACCTATTCTAGGGGATATCTATTCTACTGTATAAATGAAGAAAGCAATCATGTAATGCTAAACTCACACTAGACCCTAGCTAACCAATTAGACAACTATGCTAAGCAGAATTACTAGATCAAACACTAATCTAATGCTAATTATCTAAGTTGCAGAAGTAAAAGCATCAAAACTGGGCTAAGGGGTAAATAATGGAAACTAATCTAAGTCTGTGTCTAAGCAGAAGAAGTAGTCGGTGGTGAAATTGGTGAAAAGAGGAAGTGAGGGAGCAACAGTGCCTGAGAACTATTGGATTAGGTGGGTGAAAGGCAAATGAACGACTAAGATTGGACCGCAAGAGGGTATGTAGGTAGATGGGTGAACAGGGTTAACTATAGGATGAACGATGGATATGATATCGCAAGTGGTTGAGTGCATAGATGAACGAACGGGGACAACTGGAGATGGACGACTGAGATTATATCGTGCAGGTGGAGTCTAGAGATGGTCAAACAAGAATAATCGGTAGATGGATGGCGGAGATTAGATCGCATGCAAAATAAACATGCGGAAATGGTATCGGGTGATGTGATGGCTGTCATATTAGGAGACAGATCGATGGTGGAAATTGGAGTGCTTAAAGGAATGTGCATAAATGAGGGAGCAGGTTTAGAGGGCGGTAAGTAGTATTTCATGTGCCCTCAAAGCTGAAATAAGTTTTCTCAAATTTCACGTGATTAGCCTCCCCATCCGACACATAGCACGAGGAAACCACCCATTTCACATGCCCTCGAGTGGATAACAATCAGACATAAATCCATGGGATATGCGTGATAGTAGTCGGATCTGGTGAGGCAAATCAACGGTGGAGTTTGACCGAGCTGGTTGGTGAGCGGGTGCGCAATAATTGTCGGATATGACAAGGTAGATCAATGGTTGGGATTTAAAGTGCACAAAGTCAAATGCTAAAATTTAATTCGGCCGATGATTGGTCAATTTTGCTGTGTGAGGTGATCTACGGTTAAAAACCATATTAACGTGGATTAATAGATTTCGCTCAACTTTTCATGCTGAAGGAGAATGAACTTACTGAAGCAAATGAACAATCAAACCATGCATCTATGCTACTACTGTAATGGAAATGAACTACTTCAACAGACGAACAAAAAGCTATGCTACTTACAATACAATAAAGAGGAGCTTTGGCTGCTAGAGTCGGGCCCTAACCCAAGAGCTTCAGCCCTCTGAGTTAACTTAGTGCTAGCTCAAAACAAAACTCATCTTCATTATAAATAAAAAATTGTTACAAGACTTGCAGCTTGAGAACAAAGTAGAATTCTTGCCAACCCTTGGTAGCTGACTACTGGTGACTAACTGACTAAAAAAACTGAGGTCCTAAACCTCTCTACTTATACATCTGAAGTCTTCGACAACTTCATTGAAAAATTAGGAAGGCACAACTCCCAACTTAATGATAATGTTGTGCTTTCACTTTCACTAGCTCGGCTGCCTTCTAGTAGGGAGGTTTGGCTCCCAACTAAAGATAAACTCATACTTTCACTTGCTTGGTTGTCTTCTAGTACGCTTGATTGGCTGTTTGCACCTTCACTTGCTTGGCTGCCTTCTAGTACTCCTGATTTGGTTGTGTAATTTCAGCTGATGGAGGGATATTCGAATGGAGGGGCAGTAAATGAGGAGGATTTACCTCCTGTAATTCCTGTTTGGTCAATTTAGTGTGATCTAAATTGCTATTTATAATGTCAACCCGGGGTTCATAAACTGATGAAGTGAGGTGTACTATATGTACTTAGATAACCATTTCCTTAGGCTTTTGTCGTTTTAAGCTTTTTAGTTTGTTTTTGGATTTTATTTTTCTTTAATGCGTGATGATGAAAGTGAAGTGTGAAGTGTGTGGAGTGTAGATGGTGATGGTTTCTAAACTTGAAAAATGCTCAAAAGAAAGCTTTACAGTAACTAAAATGAAATCAATTCTTAAGAGAAAACAAATGCATCAAATAGCGAACTAATGACAATGGCCAGTATCCTTGCTGCTGAAAATGAAAAGAAAGCAAAAACTTGGAAAACAACTCAAACTTAAAACAAAGCAGCTAATTCACACTACTCTAACTTTTCAGATCCTTTGCCCTTCGGCTCAATCTACCTGATGGGAAGTAATCATAAACAAGTTAAGTAATATGATATTTAACTGTTCAAGAAAGTAAATTGCATAAAAGAAACTAAGCACACTACTTGAATTCTTCAAATCCTTTACCCCTCAGCTCAATCTACCTTGGGGGAGTAATCATGAAGATACCAAGCAATATGACAGCTAAATGTAAATTGCAGAAAAGAAATTAATCACACTACTTAAACTCTTTTAGTCCTTTACCATTCAGTTCAATATAATTTACGGAAAGAAACCATGAGTAAGTAATATGAAAACTAAATCACACTACAGTTAGTAATATTCTGATTTCTTGCTGATATAGTCATTTGACCACAGAAAGAAATCATAAATTGTTAAGCAGTATGATATCTAACTAGCAGAAAAAGAAATAAGCAAATAACAGCTTGAAAAGGACAATGTTGAATGTAAACTCCAGAAAATAAAAGTTAGCAGGAAGGAAAAGATGATCTCATATGCCAAAAGTTATTAGAAAGATGAAAAATTGCCCGGGTTGCCTAAGAGAACCTGCAAAAAGCACTGATCAGTTTAGAGCTCTAAGAAAACAAAGGTAAGGATATGAACAACAGAAACATAAAACATATTATGTACAAGCTAATGATAAAACAAAAACATAATGAAACTAAATAAACACTTTACAAGGCTTCAGCGTGCAGGGGCCCTCTGCCACTTCACCCAATCAAATAATCACACGACTATCTTCAGAAAAGTCTTCTCATGTATTTAAATCAACAACATATAAAATAGTGGGGTGATAAGATAACCAGCAGCGCGGAAATTACATAAACAATTCAGAATTCACATGTATTCAAAAAGTCTCCCTACAGCGTTCAACAACGCGTTATTTATAATGAAAAATACTACAACTAACTAACAAGTACTACGCTATTAACTGCGTTGCCATAGACACGTAGATCTATTCGGCCGAGATCTAGTGTAACTGTCGTTATGCTTCTTAAATCTTCGGAGTGGTTGGCTATTAGATTCCCGGTTCAGGAACGATCTCCAGGTGCGCTGGTGCCTTCGTGAGTTGAGAACTAGGCCACGTATCACTCACGTGCCCAAAACAGTGACGTGCCACCGCTGAACTCTTTGGCTGGCCTTTCTCTTGGACTTTGGTTGACCGCGGCCTCTTATGGATTATTTGGCCGATTCGAAGGGACACGTTCCATGTACCTGCCATCTGGAGCTTGCCCATGTAGCTTGTTCCTTCAGAGGACACCTGGAGCACAACTTTTAACAAAATAGCTGCGGAAAACTGTGCTGGCTGCGGAAACTGACAAGTTTCCGCAGCTGCATGAACAAAAAAACTAAACCAAGCAACAGACATCAGTATAGTCAGAAAACCATATAAACAGTCCTTTTTAGACTATAATTCAATGATTTAACCACTGGATGAATGAAGTGAGTGGAGAATGAGGGCTAAGAGGGTGTATAGGAAGGTGCAAGGTTGAGGTTCAACATACCCCCACTGTGAAGGTGTTGCATGTACTCATGCAACCAAAATTGAGTGATTTCCCTTTTAATCTACATGCTCCGAGGCTTCTGCAAGGACATCTAGTCCTCTTTTCTTTTTCTTTGATTCCATCATCATCATCATCCTTGGTTTTCTAACCAAACATTTGAACTTGAGGTTAATTAGAGCTCTGCTTAACTTTTTGCATCTTTTCTTCAGTCTTCTATTCTTCTTCAGCCATAGTCCTAAATGAAGCATGGTATTATCATGGACCATTTTGTCTACCTTACCCTTCTCTTTGAGTGTTTCATTTTCTTGTATTATGTGTCTATTTAGGACTTCTAGCTCAAATACTTCTTGTTTCAGAGACTGAACCTGTGCATCAAGTGGCAAAGAAGTACTTGGTCCTGCAGCTAATTGTTCTAGGGATTCCAGGTAATTGTATACCTCTTGTTGATTAGGATCCACCTCAGGTGATTTTCTCTGTCTAAACTCAAAATCTGGTGGAGGAGGACTGCTTGCTCCTTCTTTCCAAAAAGGACTTTCCTCTCGTGGAGGGCTTGTTTCAAGGCTTGGCTGTTCTGGAGATTTCTCAAGTATTTCTTCACTTAAATCAATAAAGTGGGACTGGTCTCCCTTGGTTTTCTTCCATTTTCCTTTTAACTGAGAGCTCCTTCTCAAGGATGAAATCGTACTTGTCTTTTCTGCACTCTGTTTCCCTTTCTGCTGTTTCTTGGCCAAGGCAGCAGCTTTGAGATCTACTAGCCTTTTTGACAGAGGCTGGTAGTCTTCTTCCAAGGATTTCTCAGGTGATGGAGAGACCTCTTGAGTGGTTATTTTACCCTTTTCTTTCTTTTGTTTCTTATTCTTGGGCTGGTCTTCTTCCTCTTTTTGGACAGTTTCTTCAATTTCTTTTGTAGGGGAGTCTTGGGCTGTAGCATTTTTGTCCCTCCTCCTACTTTTCCTTGGGATTTTTGATGGACTACTTCTAGAGGCCTCAGCTGGCTCTTGGAAGTAGTTTCTTGTTAGAAATTGTTCCCAAGTGTCCTTGGTTTTCTTTAACTGCTCCTCAATCAGAATTCTTATGAGCCCATGATGGTAGAGATGTGGCTCAATGTTACCTACATGCTTTTGAACCGTAACACTCATCTTCGTTAAACTTGCTAGCAGAAAATGTGGTAAATTAAGAACGTGGCCATCTATAAAATTCATCATTAACCTCACATGATACATGTACATAGAGCCAAAACGACCCTCACATGTAATAAATTTCTGTATGACCAATAATAAAACATACCATTCTTCTTTCAATACATGCACAGGGATGCCTCTGGTGAATACGGTGGTATCCATACCTTGATTTCGTAGCATAGTTCTCCAAATTTGATCATCTACGCTCCTATTTTTGAACCATCTTTCTCCATCTTGAGGCAGGCTTGTAGCTGCTGCTATTGTGGCCTCGGTCACCGCAAACTTTAAGTCTCCCACCTCCACTGTTTGTCCATTAAAGGAACTTGCAAAGGTTTTAGTCACTTCCTTATTATACCCTTTGAATTTCTGAATAAACCGGAGCCATTTGGCTTTCTTTAATAACTCCTTGACTTGGGGATAACCCTCCAAGTATTTTGATCCTTCTGGCTCGGCTCTTAGCAATTTTCCCATCCTCGGCTTTAAATTCACTGAGGGTTTTTCTACGTATGAGGGTTAAGGAAGAATGGCTCTGTCACAGAACTTTTAGGAGAGACTGTTGTGACTGTAATCGGGGTTAAGGATGACTGCAGTGGCTGCAATCAAAGCATCAAGCAAACTGTAGTGACTGCAGTCGAAACAGAGGAAATGCCCGAATCACAGGAAAAACAATGGGTGAGCAGTGGTGACCGTGATCGAGTTCATAAAATGAGCATGAGTATATGCGGGGATTATGATATGAGTGGAGTTAACGGTCGGATTCTCCCGAGTCAGGTGACTGTATGTGAGATTTACACGTCTCAAGCAGACGGCTGTGGAAATTATGGCTGGGAAGAGCTGTAATACAATAGGTCACGTCGTAGGAGTACGGGTCATAAATAGAAGTATAGTCATTTTTGAGTTTGAACTCGGAATAATCATAAGACCGTTAGGAAAAATGAATGCAAGGTGTATGGAATGGTATTGCGGAATAGGAATGGTAGTGGGTGAATATATTAAATCATTGCACATAGAAGAACCGGTTATGGGTTAATAACTATACATAATGATGACTTGAAGTGTTGTTTGATAGAGATTTTTGATCATACCTTTGGACACTTGTCATTCTTTGCTCAAGATTTCTAACCAGTTGCTCCTTTTTTTGATATTTTGAAGATGCCCCATGTCCTTAGCTCACGTACACCTGCATTGCATGCTTTTGGCACTAAAAGTTGATTGTATTTTGAAAACAGAGTGATGCGGGCTGCGGAAATCGTTTCTAGCTGCGGAAACAGGTTCCAGCTGCGGAAACGGTGGCCAGCTGCGGAAATTGAAACAACACCCCATGATCTGCACAAAGATAGTTTAGAGGAAAATAGCTGAATGAAAATAGTCCTGAAAGGGGACTTTTATTGATGAAATGGAATGAAAATGGAGTGAAAATGGAGTGAGAATGGAGTGAGAATGATGATGAAAATGAAATGGAAGTGGAATGAAATGGAATGAGTGAGTGAGATGGAGTGAAGATGGAAAGAACATGACAGGAGATTTTTTTTTTTTGGAAAATATAGAGTGTCAGGTGCCCCTGATTTTCACTCCATATTTTCTGTATAAGACTGCCAATCCATGATTGGTTTTCAGCCTTATATACTTTTTTTTTTTCTTATTTTTTTCTTAGAAACCACAAGAAACCAAGATTACGCTGATGGGGGAGAAGGATTCTTCTCCACCAGCCTTATTGCAGAATTCTCTTGGAACATTTTGACAAACTCTTCTCTGGAAAGTGGCTTATGATAAACTTTTAATCGGTGGCCATTCATAATAAGAGGAGTCTGAAATTCATCAATGGTCTTGATTCTTACTGCTCCATTGTCAAAGACTTTATCAATCTCATATGGCCCAAGCCAATGAGTCTGAAACTTTCCCTTGAAGTCTTTAAACTTGGAATCAAACAGTAAAGCCCAATCTCCCTCTTGAAACTTTCTCTTTTTAATATATCTGTCATGCCACTTAGCTCTTTGATGTTGAACTAGATCAGTTCTTAGGATTGCATCTTGTCTGATCTCATCTAGCTCATTCAGCTGTTCCATTCTGTGCTTTTGGGCTTCTGATAGATTCATCCCCAACCGAACTGCCATCTTGAAGGTCTTGACTTGAAACTCAATGGGGAGCAGAAATTCTTTCCCATAAACAAGTTCATAAGGAGAATGTCCTGTTGTGTTCCTCCATGTAGTTCTGTAAGCCCATAAGGCTTCAGGAAGCCTTTCTGCCCAATCTCTTCTATGGAGATGAACAGTTTTGGTGATGATGCTCTCAAGAACTTTATTTATAGATTCCACTTGACCATTTGCTTGAGGATGGTAAGGAGTAGATTTTCTATGCTTGATTTTATATTCTTCCATCAGCTTCTCCATCAAGTTAGATGTAAATTGACTTCCCTGATCTGTCACAATTTCTCTTGGGACACCAAAACGAGTAAAAATATCCTCAAAAAAAAATTGAACAACTGAATTTTCAGTGGCAGAAGGCAATGCCTTAGCTTCTACCCATTTAGTGACATAATCAGTGCAAACCAATATATATTTCTTTTCTCTAGATGGTGGATTAATTGGTCCAATGAAATCTAAAGCCCATTTTTCAAAGGGTTCGATGACTACCTGTGGTTGTAATGGCATTTCATTTGAAAGAGTCGGTCTCCGAACTCTCTGGCAGTTGTCACACCTTCTGACATATTGTTTTGCATCTTTGAAGAGAGAAGGCCAATAATATCCTAAAGAAAGGATTTTATAGGTCGTCCTCTTGTCAGCAAAGTGTCCACCGCAAGGTTCATCATGACATGCCTTGAGGATGTCAGGCATTTCATCTTCCCGAACACATCTCCTGATCACACAATCTAGCCCTGTTTTAAACAATTCATTAGAAATCCATGAATAATTTGAACTCTCCTGAATAATTTTCCTTTTTTCATTAGGAAATAAGTGTGGAGGTAGCTTCCATGTAACCAAATAGTTAGCAATGTCTACATACCAAGGAGCCTTAGTAGTTACTGCAAACAAATATTCATCTGGAAACTCATCCTCTACAGGAGAATCTTCGTTAGTATTTTGGATTCTTGACAAGAAATTAGCTACTGTATTTTGTTTCCCTGGTCTATCCAACACAGTAATATTGAATTCTTGTAAAAGTAAAAGCCATCTTGTAACTCTCCCATTAGTAACAGGTTTGTTCATGAGATATCTAATGGCAGAATGATCAGTATGGACAAAAGTTTCTTAGCCTGTTAGATAATGTCTAAACTTGTTGATTGCATGAACAACAACTAAGAACTCTTTCTCAGTCACAATATAATTTAACTCGGTGGGAGTCAAATTTTTACTAGTGTAGTAAATGGCATAAGGAACTAAATCCTTTTGACCCAACACAGCTCCAAGAGCTGTATCTGAAGCATCTGTAGAAATATGGAAAGGAAGTTTCCAATTTGGCCCTCTCAAAATGGGTGCTTCAGATATTCTTGTTTTCAAAGTTTCAAATGCAGATTGACAATTAGGATTCCATTTGAATTCACAGTCTTTTGTAAGTAATTTGAAGAGTGGAGATGCTATTTTGGTGAATTTTTTTTCAATAAATCTTCTATAATAACCAGTAAACCCAAGAAAACTTCTAACATCTTTTTGACAATTTGGAATCGGTAGCTTGGAGATGACTTCAATTTTTGATCTATCAACCTTAATTCCATCTCCTAAAATATGATGACCCAAAACAATCCCTTCAGTAAACATCATAAAACATTTCTCATGACTTAATGAAAGTTTTGTCTCCTTACACCTGATAAGAACCTTTTCCAAATTCTCTAATGCCTCTTCAAATGAATCACCATAAACTGTAAAATCATCCATGTAAACCTCTACACAATCATGAATTAGATCAGAAAGATTCCTAGTACTGCCCTTTGGAATGTTGCGGGTGCATTACATAATCCAAAAGGAAGTACTCCATAGGCAAAAGTTCCCCCTGGACAAGTAAATGTGGTCTTGTCTTGATCTTCAGGTGCTACCTGAATTTGATTGTAAGCACTAAAACCATCCAAGAATGAGAAATACTTTTTGCCTGCTAAAGTATCTAATACTTGATCAATAAAGGGTAAAGGAAAGTGATCCTTCAAGGTTGCTTTGTTCAATTCTCTGTAATCAATGCAAACCTTCCATTTACCATTCTTTTTAGGTACTATAACCAAAGGGGAAACCCACCGGCTATCTGAAATAGGGTAAATGAAGTTTACATTAAGTAACTTTTGGAGCTCTTCTTTCACTATTTCCCTAAGGTTTGGATTCATCCTTCTTTGAGGTTGTTTGATTGGTCTACTGTTTTCCTCAATGTAGATGTGATGAATGCAAGTCTTAGGATCAATACCTTTCATATCGGTATACTCCCATGAAAATGCAGTAGAATGTCTTTACAAGATTTTGGTTAGCTCCTCCGGTTGTGATTTTTCCAAGTTTCTGTTGATATTTAATGTTTTTCCTGGAAAGATCTCAATGGCAGAACTACCAAACTCTTCCATAGAGAAAAGAGACATTTGTCTAGATGATACACACTCTATGTCAGAATCCAAACTGAAATTGTGTGGAGTCATATTCTGAGATGGTTAAAAGATTTTCTAATGTGTTTAGAATTTGACTATCTTCACTAATCTCAGAAATGTAAAGACAGGTTGTATAAGTATCTTCATCATCAACCCACTCATTATCTCCTATTTCTGTAATTTCTTTTGCTGGAGGATACAGATTGAACTTCTTTGTCGAATTGCCATCAGAAATGTACATATCCCCAGATCTACAACTTATGAAAGCATCAGCTGTGGCTAGCCAAGGTCTTCCTAAAATGAGAGGATGTCCACCTAAATTACTCTTGAGGGTTAAAATCATGAAATCCACTGGATATTCCCAAGAGTCTAAGGAGACTGAAATATCTTCTAATACACCATCTGGTTTAATAATTGAGCGATCTGCAAGTTGCAATAAAGTAGGTGTAAAAAGAAGATTAGGAAGTTTTAGCTATTCCATAGTCTACCTACTCATAATGTTGATAGCAGCCCCTAAATCAATCAAAGTGTTTGGAATTTCTACCCCATTGATAGTTTTTTTAACAATTGGACTACCAGGGTCTACATACTTCTGCATGGTAACTTTTCCCATCATGATATCTGCAATTTTTCCTACCAGGTGGATTTTTCTAGTATCTCTTGGTTTCCTTCCTGGTCTTTTAAGACTTAACTCCTTTATTGTCTTTGCTAGAATAGGAATTTCTTTAATGGCTTGTAACAAGGGAATCTTGATACAGACATTCTTCAATTCATCTAGAAAGTCATAGTCAGGCAACAAGATTTGTTTTTCCACTCTTTGTCAATTTGTAACCTTTCAGGAAAAGGAGGTGTGGATGAAGATGCAGGTTGCTCAACTATAGGAGTTGTGGGGGTTAAATCTTTTTCTTTTCCTTTTTGAGTGCTTGAGTTTTGAAGAGATGCTTCAGAACCCTTATTGGCTTCAAGAGAATATTCCTCAGAAATACTTCGCTTTTGAACATCTATAGAAGGTTTATCTAGAACTCTACCTGATCTGAGTTTTACATCGTTGAGAGGAACAATCATATAGGCAGGAAATTGAAATTGTAGACCTTCCATCGTGTAAGCATTTTGAGGGTTTTTATTATTGGGGTTTGGCAATGGCTGAGAAGGAATTTGATTTGACTTTTGTTGGAATGGAAGCAAGAGTTGAGAATTTGGATTCTGTTGAGAAGGTTGTTGTTGTTGAAATGGCAATGATAGTTGTGGGTTTTGATTTGGAAGTTGTGGAGCTTGTTGTTTTTGAAAAGATGGAGGATATTGATAGAATTGAGAAAATCTCCCATAAGGATTTTGCATACCTTGTATCCATGATTGAAAAGGATTTTGAGGTTGGGACCAAGGTTGTTGCCAAGGATTCCAATTTGGTGGAGGTTGAAAATTCATAGAGTTGTTAAACCCTTGATTTTGTTGCCCCTGCCAAGGTCTCCTTGCAACAAAACAGAGAGACTCAATGGTACTTGGATCTTCTTGAAAGACAGCTTTGAGCCCAGGGATTGAAGGACAATCCTTAGTCTCATGATTCTCTGAACAAATTACACATGTTTCTACAACTTTTGCATCCAAGGGACATTCCCTTAGAGCATGTTTCTTTCTACATTTTGGGAAAAATATGATCAAAGCTTCAGCTTCTGCTTTTTGCTTATTGTGAATCTTAAGAGTGTCTAGTTGCTCACTAAGACTCCCTAAGATGTCAGTTTTGAATTCATAAAGCATGTTGCCAATCTCAGCCCTACTTACTGATCCAGTTGCAGATTTGTTTGCTCTGATGAGAGAAGGATCTCTAGGCCCTTTTTGAGTTTTAGATTTCCCCCTTGAGATATGGACACATAGCTCTGCTATATCATGAAGTGGAAGTTGAGATATCTCTCCTTTTCCCATCATGTTCAAAATATCTATCCATTCATCTCTAATGGCTTTTAATAGAAGGGCTTTCAAGGTCTTCTCATCTAAGTTACTCATTTTTTCTCTTTTCAGGTTGTATTGAAATCTTTCAAGTAAATCCTCCAAGTTTTCATCTTCTTTTTGCACCATTTTGAATACCTCATCCTTATGATTGGTGGGCATACAATAGTCCAGGTACCTATCCAAAAAATGTTTGTTTCATATCATTCCAAGTCCTAATGGATTGAGTGAGTAATCCCATGAACCATTTCAAGGCTGCTCCTTTCAATGTTGAAGGAAACAGTTTGAGTTTTTGAGAGTCTTCCAGATAATCATAAGTTCGACACACGACCTCAAACTCAAATAGAAATGTTTCAGGGTCCTCATTTCTTAACCCATGGAAGTCTAGGAGGACAGATGGTGAGATTTTTTTCATTGTGGCTCGGGAGTCCTCATCAACTATAGGAAATCCGAATGAGTTATCTCCATCCCTATTTCCCCCAATGTTACCTCTACCTCCTCCATTATTTCCTCCTCCTCCTCTACCTCTACCTCTGCCAAATCCGGTTGCTCCTTCTGTCATGGTAGTTTCCTCGGAGACTTCAGAGTCCTCTGGTTCCTCTACCAAGGGTGAATGAGGAGGAATTTTTCCCTCTTCTTCCTCAGGTGATTCTACTTCTTCAATTACAATTTG